>ML412690.1:0-80371 GCA_005239525.1 Nicotiana knightiana | reverse complement strand
TGCAATTTAGTCTCGCATCATCTCTCAATCTCAAACTCAAATTGAAGTCTTCAAGTCTTCACTCATCTCTCATTTCTCAAACTCAAATTCTCAATTCAAGTTAAATCATGCCCGGTGATTCTAGAGTTAGCCCATTTGTTTGGGAATACTTTAATGTGGTAGAAGAAAATGAATAATTTTACATAGTAAAGTGCAAGAACTGTGGTCGAGTCTACATTTAGCGTCCAAAGTTGGAGGGCACGGGCTCTTTAAGGAGGCATATAATAAAGAGTTCTCTTGCGCGTTCTCCAGACATTCGTATTTAAGCTTTTAAGTTTATTTCAGATAATTTATGTTATTTTAAAATTATTAAACGTATTATGCTTAATGTTGTAGTTTGTTAGATTAATTTGAAGTATTATTAATTTATTATGCAATGATAAGTGCAAGTTTGAATATCTCTTTATAATTTTTTTGTGTTTAAATTTGAATTAGAAGATTTAAGTCACAATTATATAATATAATTTACAAGAAATTGCCTTAGATAAAAAAATTTCAAAAAAAATAGTCCGGAACACTTAGGCCGTGGGCCCGACCCACTTAGCCCGGGCCCATATGGGCTTAGGCCCATAGTGGGCCGGTTCCACCCTCCAGGACCGTTAAGCCCGGGACCGTTTGGCCCGAGACTGCTTGAGCCCGGCCCGCCAGAGCCCGGGACCGTTTGGACCGGACCGTTTAGCCTATTTAGGCCCGGGTTCAGACCACAATACAACCTTAATCTAATTAATGAAATCAAGACTTTAATAAGAATTTTGAAAATCTCCCCAAAAATTCGATCCGGGCCCACATCTCGGAATCGGGTGAAAATCACAAAATACGAACACCCATTCAACCATGAGTTCACTCGTACCAAAATTACTCAAATCCGATACCAAAATCTCAATCAAAACCCAAAAGTTTGGTTGAAGAACTTCCATTTCCCCCCCAAATTTCTCAGCTCAATCCTAAATTAGAAGGTGATATTAATGATAAATTAGTGAGATATAACCAAAAACAAGTGAATAATCATTACCCAATCGATAGCTCTGAAAATCCCTCAAAATCTCGTCCAAACCCGTGCTCTCTATCTCAAGTTTTGATAAAAATGGCAAAACCCTCGATTTGAAATATTTATATATGCCCAGTGAAATCCTTCTTCGCGAACGCGGAAGCCTCCTCGCGTTCGTGAAGCATAAAAATTCCTTCACTCCCAAACCTCTTTCGCGAACACGATGGCCCAATCGCAAACGCAGAAGCTCACACATTTTGAACCTTCACGAACGCGGGACCCTCATCACAAACGTGTAGATTAAATGCCTGGGACCCCCCCTCTGCCCGTTCCTCTACGTGAACGCAAGGTCCCTATCACGGACGCGAAGCTCAATGCTCCAAAGCTTCGCGAACGCGGGAACCACATCGCAAACGTGAAGAACAAAACCTAGCCGTCCTCCCTAGATGCCTTACGCGAACGCGAGACCTCTCTCGCGAACGCGATGAAGGAAACCAACAACTGATGCACCAGATTTTCTGCAATTCCAACATGTCCAAATCTAGTCCGTTAACCACGCAGAATCAACCCGTGGCCCCGGGGACATTAACCAAACATACCAACAAGTCCTAAAATATTATACGAACTTAGTCGAGCCTTCGAATCACATCAAACAACACAAAAACACGAATCACACTCCAATTCAAACTTAATGAACTTTGAAACTTCAAACTTCTACGACCGATACCGAAACCTATCAAAACACGTCCGATTGACCTCAAATTTTGCACAAAAATCATAATTGAAATTACGGACCTATTCCAACTTCTGAAATCGAAATCCGATCCCGATATAAAAAAGTCCACTTCTGGTCAAACTTCCCAAAAATTCAACTTTCGCCATTTCATGCCTAATCAGCTACAGACCTCCAATTCACAATCCGTACGCGCTCCTAAGTCCAAAATTACCCAACAAAGCTAAATGAACAGATGAAACTCCATTTCAAAGTGGTCTTCATACAGCTCCAACTACGGTCAGAATCTTAGAACTTAAGCTTCCAATTTAGGGACTAAGTGTCCCATTCCACTCCAAAACCAAAACAAACCCCCCTGGCAAGTCACATACGCATAAAATGATACGGGGAAAGCAGAAAATAAGGGATCATGGCTGATACTTTCAAAACGACGGGTCGGTCGTTACAGTTATACTATTCCAATCAGAGTTGGAAGCAAATGAACACGATTGCGTAATCCCCTCTTGAACCGTCTTACAGACTAAAATCCATGGATTATCGTTTAATCCTTTTCATCTATTTCAGTTATTGCTTATATGGGAGAAAGTCCAGGAAGTTTCTACATAAAAGAGATCGTTCCATAAGCAGAACATTTTAAACTCTATATCACTCTCCTTCTTACACTTACGGTCTTTATGGATGTGACTTGAACTATGTTACTGTTGAAAATTTCTAATGAAAGAGAAATACAAAGAATACATAATGGAATGTGCTTGTCGTATACAATGGTATTGTCCCATGAAAAACCCGTTCTTGTCTTGCAATGATTTATTGAAACTGAATTAGTAGATTTAATTATTTTCAGACAAGTACGAGAGAACATATGTATTGTCTCAATGGATATTGTTGTATACGGGTAAAACCGATACTTATGAGCACCCCGATTACCCGATAGGGGCAAACGAAGCTAGGAGCCTCTTGTATCAAGGCCCGAAATGAGCACCTGCCCTCGAAGCCATCGAGACCATGCCCCCCGGATCCGGTTCGAGTCCCAAGACCTCCGAAAGTATTTCCAAATGTCCGCGCATGATTAACAAAGGGCCGTGATATTAGTGCCCAACCGGATATCAAGATGTGAATCTCGGCACCTATCGGCAGCATATCAGTGATTACTGAAAAGGAAGATTTTTACCTTTCTTAGAATTGTACTTCGGGTAAAACTCCCCTACTATATAAAGGAGGAGTTTATTATCCAATAAACATATTGTAACACGCATAGCAAGGCAATATACATTTGTTGACTCTGCTCCTAAAAGTCATTCCATGTCCTTAATTTTGCTTATAGTTCTTCATAAGTGTTTGGCTCCGAACCGAAGGCAGGCTAATTGTTAAGCTCATAACCGAGGCCGGATACTACTACTGGTTTGACTATTTATTCTATCTTTAATTTTCTCAACTAATGTTATTAATCACTTATATTGAATTAGTCCACATATCCTTAAAACCGCGTATAAATTGAATTGCTATCCATCTTTAAGGGTAAACAACTTGGTGCCCACCGTGGGGCTAAGGATAATAGTGGTAGTTTGATACAAATTTTCATAACACACTCTATTTTACGCTTGTTATTTGAGATTTTAATTTTAGATCTACCTAAGAATAAACTCATAGTCCGCTCACTTGAATGTTGATGCTAAGTATGGCCATCATGGCGAAAATAACAATATAGTACCTAGCAACAAGGTTCCCCCTGCTGATCTCAACGAAGTCCCAATTGCAGGCCCAATCGATGCAAACTCACATGTGGCCATCGATGCCAACCTGCCGACCGACCCTGAGAACAACATTTTCGGAGGAGCCAGACCTACGAATTGAGGTATGTCCGAAGGTGAAGGCGACGTGATCAATGTGCGGGTGATCTTCGAAATGTTACAAGTCCAACATGCAACGATAACACAACTGTAGGAACATTGTCAACAAGGAGCCGGGGTTGTTTTTACACAGGGAGCTATGAATGGGACTTAGTAGTATATATTAGAGTGAATGATCTTGAATTATCTTGAATTTCACTTCCACAAGAATTGATTTGTTTCTAATCTATTTTAAACTACGAATAACAACTAAGAATTGAAACTATGAAATTATTTTTGTTTGTTTTTCAAATGATAAAAAGGCCTAGGGCTATGACCTTCACCTAGGTGTTAGCTTAATGGGTTGTGAGCCTTAAATCTTATTTTATTGGTCGGGTTGTATTGTAGCTATCAACACTCAAGTACCCACTCAATACCTCTCGGTCAGAGAATGATTTTGCTTAATTTGGCTTTCTCAAGTCCAAATGTGTATTGAACAAAGAAGTTGATAATAAGCTCAAGTCGGGTTTTACTATCTCTAGGTTCAACCCTTTAATTGAGTTTATCAATCTCTCGATTGACTCAATTCTTTGCTAGCCAAGTTTTCCTAGACTAAGTCTCTCTTTCCCAAGTAGAGACCAAGTCAATCAGGCATGAAATGATTCTTGAAACCATTAAATCTTCAAATAAAAGCAATAATAAGGCTAGATAATCAACACCCAACCATAAACAAGCAATAAATCAAACACCCATTAAGTTTACACACTAGGGTTGGGTCACAACCCTAGTGAAAATCTAGCTAATCATGCTTAAATTAGAAGATAAAGAAGAAGAAGTGATAATTAAACCTATATCAATGATTAAAATATTAAAACTAATATTCAAAAAGCTCAAAATAGCTAAACATACTAAAAGGAGCAAAGTAAACGGCTGCTGATGTCAAAAGTTACAAAAGTTAACCAAAAACGTGAAACTATTCTTTAGCTTGGCAGGATTGGACTTTTGCGGCCGCACAATTATGAACCACAACTGCATCTCTCTATTTCTGTGGTCCACACATTTCTAAGTGCGGCGACATATGGCTCTTTCACGGACCGTACAAATGCAACTGCGGCAGCATAGTTGATCTTCTGCGGCCGTAAAATAATTATGCGGTCGACACTTCTGTGGAACTTGAATTTCATGTTCTCTGAATCTTCGGCCTTGCCTTGCTTCTGCGGCCACACTTTTCATGTGCGGACCACACTTCTCACAGGTCTCTGATGGGATTCGCTTCACAATCTGCGGCAATCATCTGCGGTCTGCACTTTAGAGCTTCTGTGCCTATTTTTGTCCTTGGTTCAAATTACTCCTTCTTGAGTTGGATTTCATCTTTGAGGCTCATTTTCCACCATTCTTGCAATTAAGCATATTTTATCAGTTTTCGGGAACATAATTAAACGCTTTTGGACTAAACCAAAAGTAAAAAGGTGCTAATAAGTAGTCAGAATCCCCACTCATCAATTCCCCCAAACTTAAGATTTTTCTTGTCCTCAGGCAAATAAGGTAATTCCCACCTCCCCAAGTTAAGAGCTATTCCAGATAATAAAAAATGCATGAATCACACATTAATTGGGACCAACAATTACCCACACACTTATGAATTATTAACAAGGCAATGGATTAAACTTTTAAGCACAAATAGTTCTAATGTGACACTTGAGCATCAAGATTTAACTTAATTTATCAAGGAAGCTCGCTCTTTCATGTAGGTCATTGTGGATCCCAAAATCCTCCTCTTCTACTCTCTGGTTGCGTATCTCACTTAAGAATGTAGCACTCAATTCAAAAATTTGTGAAAGATTCTCTCATCTCTCTCAAAAGAATGTAGCAAGTACGACTTTAAGTACCATTGGCTTGCCCCTCATGTAAATCACCACTAATGTAAGCTCACTCGGCTTGAAATCACGTAGGGCTTTTTTCGAATGCACTGAAGGCCTTTTGGACTAAGGTTGGATATACTATGATAGAACGGGTTCATCTTTCCTTAAGCACTCCATTTTCTCTTGTCGGCTCATGCTTTGCCAACTTTTTGAGGCTTATTATTTTTCATAGGGGAATTAGAGAGACTAAGCATCACTCTTTCATGGTCATGATATTCATTTACTCTTTCTTTGTTTTCTTTATATTTAGCATCACTACTATTCTTTGAAATACCTTCAACTTTTCAACTTATTCACTTTCTTTTTGCATTTTTCTTTCTTTTTCTTGCCTTTCTTTCTCTTCATTTCTTTTCTCTTTGTATGCCTTGATACCTTTTTAAAATTCATCGTCTCTCCCCCAAACTTACATTTTTAGCCAATTATTTCACAAGAGTGTCAAGAAAATCTCGGGGTGCCAAGAGAGGGTCAGACAGAATGGGTAAAGGCTTGTAACATGGTGATCAAAGGAGAAAGATTTTAGGGTCAAATGGGTTGACTATGGATTACAACATTGGTGGGCCATGGAAAATTTCAAGCGGGTCAAGGAGAGCCTACAATCACTTCTCAACCCAAGAAAAACTTAAAATTTTTCCTAGAAAGACATTCGGGGCAAGTTCTAGACTATTTGCACGGGTACTTGGACTTGCAACAAAAATATCTCACCTCTCACGCAGTTGGATTGTTAGAAAGGATAGAGTCGAGGGCCCACAACGACAAAATTCAAGATTGAAAATCACTATGGCTCGACTAAACCACTCGATGATTTTCTAAGTCAACACAAGAGTCACAAGGTCACTAACTAGAGCTACTTCTTTCCAAAATACTTGTTTTTAACCATAAGCATGTAGTTAAGTGTGTTGGTTCCAAGTGAAGCATATTTGACTCTTTTATTCATTACTACTACTATTCTTACCTAACACAAAAAAATGGATTCAATCCCTTAAGAAGATTGTCACGCCATCCATTGTTGGGAAGAATCACCCGGTTCACACAAAAACTACCTTAGGAAATAATTTTTGCATTAAAAAAATCAAAGGCTTATTGACCACTAAAAACATAAAAAGAAGCTACAAATTAAAAAGAAGCTATTCGACTAAACAAGAAGCTATTGAATTAAACGTTGACTAATAAGAAAACAAATAAAGAAGCTACAAAGCAAGCTACTGAAAGCATAAATTAATATACATGATAACAGAGGAAAGAGAAAATACATACATTAGTAGAGAGAGTGAAGAATATATACATAATAAAAGGAAAAAGGAAAATATTATCAGTTATTACAAACCAAGTGTCAAATCATCCAAATATCAAATAAACTCCACCATCTCGAATAAGAGTAAGAATTGTCCCTAATGCTTAACAAACTAAGAGTAAGGAAAGGTAAGAGTAAAGAGGATTCCCTATGTAGCCTTGGACATCTCTGTGTCCAATAGAAACGTCACCGACCTCAACGTCACCATCTGGCCAACTGGTGCCATTGCTACTGATGGTGCTGCTGGGTTTGTCCCCATCATCATATCAAATGGAAGGTCCCCAGATGTTGCTATATTGGTCACCTCTCTCCTCAGTATGTCTACTAATCTCCTGGATGCCTGAGATTTATTCATCTTCTTTACCTACTTCCCAAGCTCCTCAATTACCGCTCCATGTGCTACCAAAGTGTCCATGATGGTCAGTTGGTTCTCCAAAATCTTCTTCAATGTATCCTCCATTGTTGGGGGAATCTGGGGTGCCGAGGTGGATGATTGTGCTGCAATAGCACTGGATATGTCAGTGAGCTTTATTGTGGCTGTCTGCATCCAGTTGTTTAGGCTCGCCAGTGTCTGGGAGACTCGCATCTCAGATAGTGGATGAGCAGGCATAGGCACCAGCCTCAAAGTCGAGGTGGAGGGAATTGATGCTGGAGGCCCTGAAGAAGGAGGTGGAGGCATGGTAACTGCACTGGTAGAAGGCACTGCTGTAGTGGGAGGCATGTCTGCTGACTCTGCCGCTACCACCAAAGGATCATCAGACTGGCCCACAGTAGTAGTCGGATGACCCTTATTCTTTGGGTTCCTCAGGTCCTTCAGAGAGTACCAAGTGAACGACTTCTTTGCCCGAACCTTTATGTCAAAACTCTTTGGCTCAACCCCCGCATCCATAAGGTACTCAGTGATAGTGTTAGGATAGGGGTAGGAGCTGTCACTTTGCCTTCCAACCAAAGACATGTTGGCCGACATCACGACACCTACATTGATTAGGTACCCCATGATAGAGGCGACTAGCAGTGCCCGCGGGATTGGTAGATTTGTTTCATTCCGACATGGATCTATTCTGCTACACATAAACGTCTACCATCCCTTTGCCTAAAAATTTAGGGTGTTACGCTGAATAGGACCCTGTTGTGATCCATGGTGGTGGTGGTCCCAGAGCTGCCAGAAGCTAAGCTAGCCATGGGCAAGCTGCATCGCCCATAGCCAGCTTTTCCAAGTATTACACCAGCTCCACATCCTCCAACCTCAAGTATGTGTTCAAGGTGCTTTGGTCAAACCTCACTTTCAAATTCCTCACTTTCGTCACTTTGGTTCCCTTCTTTATGTGCGCCACATTGGCGTAAAATTCTCGGACCAAGTACTCTTTGGAATCTACCACATCTTGAGTGAACCATGTCCACCCCTTCCTCTCTATGAATTGCTCAACACTGCTGGGTTGTATTTCTCAAGGTCTTTCAATAAGAATTGGTGCTCAAAAGTGAGAGATCTCGACGACCACCACTCTCAGAACCTATTGAATGCAGTTACACTGACGAACCTATCTTCCCAAACTTCTTTCTTCTTAGACTCTGGTATCACCCCCTCGGCCATCATCCAAGATATCATACACATCTACTGCAGTAGCTGGTGCGTCAGGGGCATGTGTATATGAAGGCTCCAAAGCTTGACTGTTCCCTTCTGACCCCTCAGAAGTGCTCTCAGAAGAGGTAGGTTCATTTCTTAGTTGGTATTTGTTCTGAGGAAGTTGTGGCTGTGATTGTACAACAGGCTGCTCTTGCACTAAATTTCCCACCGATGCTTTCCTAGACGGGGAATATGAACTTGATTCGGAGGGTTCTGGCTATCTACTTCAGCCAGCTGTGGGCTTCTTTCCTATAACTCTTTGGGGGCCGAGGGGTAAATTTCTTTTGGCTCTGCCTATGGAAGGCTCACCCCCCCTTTGATATATCACCACGACCATGTGATCTAACCATATTCTTCACAAACAAGCAGCAAGAGTCAGTTCTAGTTCAAGTGCCGTTAAGCAAAAAGTTGCAGGACAAAACATGTTGCAGGGTGGGTAAGTGTGGTTCACACAATCACAAGTGCGACTGTAGGTCCGGTAGTGCGGACCGCACAATTTGTAACTGCGGCCACATAGATTAAATTGCGGTCCACATACTTTTTAGTGCGACCGCACATTTTTGAGTGCGGCCGCACATTGAAGACTTTAGAACTAGAAACTCTCTGAAGACACAGAATGCCCTGATCTGTGGCCGCACACACTTTTCTGCGGCCGCGATTGAATTTATTTGGACCACACAATTTCAAGCGCGGTCCGCACTTTTGCCTAACAAAATGCCCTAAGCATGCAATTCTGCGGACCCCACAATTCCTTGTGCAGCTGCACATTTCAATATCAAATCGGGCACAGTCCTATAGGGTTTCAATTTTTTGCACAAATTGGATATGATTGTAGCAATTAAACATGATAAACCAAATACCATTCCCCAAATAGTAACTAGGAGTTTACCTAACACAATTTACTCGCCACATAGATATGAAAATGACAAATGGTCTAATATAACTAATAATTTATAAACTAACTAAGAAAATTGAAAAATTCTAGAATTGATTTGAGCATAACAGTGATGAAGTAGTGTTAAGGAATGATCTAAGATTCTCAATTAAGCGGCGGATGATTGACTCAATAGTGTTCAAGATTTTAGCCTTTGCGATTATTTCTCAGAGAGTGGAAAGTCGAAACAGTAGCCTTAGGGCTTCTATTTATACTATACGGGTTTGGCTGAGGGGTCAAGATTCGAGTGCGACCGCATAATTTTTTCTGCGGTCCGCACTCTGTTACCTGGTGGTCAAATTCCTTTAGTTGATCAGCGGTTCGGAGAATTACATATGCGACCACAGATTTCCTTGTGCTCCACACTTTGGCCATTTCTTTGACAGACAAACTTCATAGAGTTCGCAATTTTTACATCTCAACTTGTGCGGTTCGCACAAGAATTGTGTGGTCGCAGTTGCCTTCTGCTGCAACACTAAGAATAATGACGTCCGTACTTTTTTCTTACTTAGCCAAATTTTCTGAGCCCAGTTCCTGTAAAGCACACATATTCCTACAACACACTTCAAATCCAGTTAGCCCAAAATAAGACCTATCTAAAAAAGAAGATAAAAAAAAGAACAGAAAAAGAAACATGGGTTGCCACCCAAGAAGCGCCTGATTTAACGCAACGACACGACGCATATGACCATCACTTCAAATGAATCACTGCCACCATGTGGCCATCATCAGCTTGTCCCAAATAATGCTTCACCCGGTGACCATTGACTTGGAATACCTCATCATTTTTGTTCTTCAAGTCCAATGGACCAAAAGGTGTCACACCCACAATTTCAAAGGGACCACTCCATTTGGATTTCAGCTTTCCGGGAAACATCCTCAATTATGAGTTGAACAATAAAACAAGATCGTCCACCTTAAATTCCCTGTTTCGGATGTATTTTTCATGAAGGTACTTCGTTCTTTCTTTGTACAAGGATGAACTTGCATATGCATGGTACCCGAATTTATGTAGTTCATTCAAATGTGCAACCCGTAAGGTGGCAGCTGCATCCCAATCAAGATTTAACTTTTTCAAAGCCCACATGGACTTGTGCTCAATTTCCACCAGAAGATGACAAGATTTACCAAACAATAAACTGGTATGGTGACATCCCGATAGGAGTTTTGAAAGCAGTCCGATAAGCCCATAGTGCATCATCAAGATTCTTTGACCAATTCGTCAGGTTAGCATTCACTGTTTTGGACAAAATACTCTTTATCTCCCGGTTGGAGACTTCTACTTAACCGCTTACTTTAGGGTGAGAGGGAGTCGTGACTTTATGTGTGACACCATACTTTCTAAGCAGTGTGTCAAAAGCTTTGTTGCAAAAATGCGACCCCCATCGCTTATGATAGCCCGTGGAGTACCAAACCTTCTGAAGATGTTCTTTTTAAAAAATTCCACCACACTTCTGCTTCATTGTTTGGTAGAGAAACGACTCAACCCATTTCGACATATAATCAACCGCGATGTAGGTGTTTCCACAAGAGCTCACAAAAGGTCCCATGAAGTCAATACCCCACACATCAAAATATCAATCTCCAAGATGGTGGTGAGGGGCCTTTAATTTTTCTTTGAGATTATACCGGCCCTTTGACATTCATCACAACGCTTGACGAGATTACTTGCATCCTTGTAGAGAGTGAGCCAACAGAAACAGCAACTTAACACTTTGGCCGCAATTCTTGCTCGACCATGTTGACCACCATATGGTGAAGAATGGCAAGCCCTAAGAATTTCAACTTGTTCCTCCTCTGGTACACATCCTCTAATCACTCCATCAGTACAAATCCGGAAGAGGTACGGTTCATCCCAATAATAGTCTTGACAATCCTGTTTGAGCTTCTTTCTTTGGTTTGAAGAGAACTCATCCGGGATAATACCATTCACAAGATAATTTGCTAGATCCGCAAACCATGGAACTTCTTTCATTGAAATGGCTAAGAATTTCTCATTAGGAAAGGAGTCATTGAATTCAAGGCCATTATACGGCCTCCCCTCCTCCTCCAAATGAGACAAGTGATCCGCCACTTGGTTTTCACTTTTTTTGGTGTTGGATGTCTATATCAAACTCTTGCAACAGAAGAAACCATCTCATCAACCAAGCTTTGGAATCTTTCTTGCTCATAAGGTACCGAAGTACTGCATGATCCGTGTGGACAATCACCTTTGTACCTATCAAATACAGGCGGAACTTTTCAATAGAAAATACAATAGCAAGGAGCTCTTTTTCGGTCATAGTATAATTGACTTGGGCATCATTCATGGTCTTACTAGCATAGTAGACCGGATGAAACATCATGTTGATACATTTCCCCAAAACTGCTCCAACCGCCACATCACTAGCATCACGCATGAGCTCAAATGTAATGCTCCAATTCAGGGCGGTGATAATAGGAGTAGTTGTCAACTTGAACTTGAGAAATTCAAATTCTCTCATGCAATCATAATTGTAGTGAAGTTTAGCATCTTTCTCCAAAATATTACACAAGGGGTTCACCACTTTGGAAAAGTCCTTTATGAAATGCCGGTAGAACCCCGCATGACCCAAGAAACTTCTCTCTCCCTTCACGGATGTTGGAGGTGGAAGTTTAGAAATCACCTCTATTTTCTCCTTGTCGACCTCTATTCCCTTATTTGAAATCTTGTGGCCAAGGACAATACCCTCCTCGACCATGAAGTGGCATTTCTCCCAGTTCAACACTAAGTTCGGTTTTTCACACCTTGTCAATACCTTATCCAAATTTTCCAAGTAGTCATCAAAGGAATCCCCGACTACCGAAAAGTCATCCATGAAGACTTCAAGGTAATCCTCTACCATACCCATAAAGATCGCCATCATACACCGTTGAAAAGTTGTCGGTGCATTGCATAAGCCAAATGGAATCCGCTTGAAAGAGAAAGTACCATAGGGACAAGTGAAATTGTTTTATCTTGATCTTCCGGGGCAATAAGTTTTTGATTGTAGCATGAATATCCATATAGAAAGAAATAGAATGCCCGACCGGCCAATCGATCAAGCATTTGGTCAAGAAAGGGAAGTGGGAAATGGTCTTTCCTTGTGATTTGTTTAGCTTCCAATAGTCCATACACACTCTCCATCCGGTCACCATTTTTGTTGGAATCAACACATTTTTATCATTGGTGACCACAGTTATACCCCCCTTCTTTGGAACACATTGCACTGGAGAAGTCCACGAACTGTCAGAAATAGGGTAGACAACCCCGGCATAATACCACATTATGATCTTCTTTTTGACCACCTCTTGCATTGCTTCATTGAGTCTCCTTTGATGTTCAATGAATGGTTTGGAATCTTCCTCCAAATTAATCTTGTGCACGCAAAATGCGGGGCTTATTCCCCGAATATCCGCCAAAGTCTACCCAATAGATTTCTTCCTCTTTTGGAGCACCGCCAATGTAGAGTCAACCTGCACGTTAGTCAAACAAGAGGAAAGAGTAGAACAAGGCCAAGGAATTTATACTTGAGATGCATAGGCAATGGCTTCAACTCCAAAATGGGAGGCTCCTAGATTGAGGGCTTTGTTGGAGGAGTTTTTCTATTTTCAAGATCCAAGTACAATTTGAGGGGCTCATAAGTGTACGACCCCATCCATTGAAATGAGTTCACACATTCCATGAAGCCATCCATCTCGTCATCATCAAAGTTAAGCAGGACGACCTCAAATGTATCATCAACATTCATCGTTGCACTAGTATCATCAATAATCACATCGGTCACCAAGTCCGCGAACGAACACACTTCATTGCTATGCGGCTTCCACATCAATAAGAACCTTCCCCGTAGCAAGGAAAGGTCTACCAAGAATAATCGGCACTTCATAGTCCACTTCACAATCAAGAATCCCAAAATTCGCCGGGAGAATGAACTTGTCAACTCGAACCAATACATCCTCAATCACCCCCAATGGTCTCTTCATTGTACAATCGACCATTTGTAATCTCATAGACGTGGAGACCAATTCCCTATGCCTTGAAAAGCGAATAGGGCATCATGTTGATACTCTCCTCAAGATCACAAAGAGCGTTTGCAAATTCGGCACTTCCAATGGTACAAGGAATAGTAAAAGCACCGGGATATTCCAAATTTGGAGCCACCGAATGCACAATTGCATTACTTGGCAAGTGACTTTGATAGTTTCAAAATTCATCGATCTCTTCTTTGTCACCAAGTCCTTCATAAACTTAGCATATCTGGGCATTTGCTCCAAATCTTCAACTGATGGCACATTTATAGAGAGACTTTTCATCATTTCAATGAATTTCTTGAATTGATTCTCGCCATTTTTCTTGGCAGGACTTTGAGGATAGGGAGGAGGTGTCTTAGGCAATGGTGCCTTATCTCTTTGCACTACCGGTTCCGGTATGTCAATCACATGATCCCTAGACGGGTTCACATCCACTGGAGTATCTTCCACCGTCTTATCAATATCAATCCGCACTTCATCATTTGGTTGCACAACATTGTACATGATATCCTCTTCTTATAACACTTTATCATCATCCACAAATTGCCTTTGACTTGAGGTAGGTGCATTCCCACATTTTCCACTTTTTGTAGTCACGGCCATGGCATGCCCCGTAGTGTTCCCACCCTTCGGGTTCACCACCGTATCACTTGGTAGTGCCCCCTTAGGATGAGAATTTAAAGCTTGATAGATTTGACCCATTTGCACTTCTAAGTTACGAATTGATGTATTGGGTGAAGCAAGTTAGGCAACAGAATTGGCATTCTTCTCCATCATTTGCTTGAACATTTTTTCAATTTGACCCATTTCATTATTGGAGGAACTAGGACCATGAGAAGTATAAGGAGGTGGGTTGCTCGGTTGCTGGTACATCGGGGGCCTTTGAAAACCCGACCCCCGATTTCCTTGGTTGTTGTTCCACCCACCTTAGTTGTTGCCTCCCCAATTTCCTTGATTGTTTCCACCATTCCAATTACCTTGGTTGCTAGAGTTCCCATTGCCTTGATTGTTCGAAGGTCTCCATTGTTGTTGACTAGGGCCTTGGTAGTTGTTTCTTTTCCCTCGAAAGTTGTTCACATATTGGACCTCTTCATCTTGATCATTGTAAGAATCTCCTTGATCATACCCATTATCATCTGGCACAAAATTGTCCACTCTTTGTTTCACTTGTGTACTTCTTGTTCTTCTCTTATTTACCATCATATTGAATCCCTACATAGCATTGACTTGCCTCGGGTTTTGCACTTGTTGAAGTTGAGCCTTTGCCAATTGGTTCATAATGGCTGTCAACTCAGCTATGGCTTGCCCATGGTCATGTAACTCTTTATGAAGAACAATCACATTTGGATCACCTTGAGGATCATTGGCTCTAGATTGCCACGCCGATGAAGTATCCCCCATCTCATAAAAAATATCACCACGCCTCCGTATAAGGCGTAGTCATGAAATTCCCACCGGCAAGTTGATTCACAACACATTGGTTGGTGGTATTGATCCCCCAATAGAAAGTTTGTTGAATCATGTTCTCCGTCATATCATTATCGGGGCACTCTTTCGCCATTGTCCTATATCTTTCCCATATCTCGTGTAGTGGTTCATTATGCTCTTGCTTGAATGCTAGAATTTCATCTTGAAGAGTAGCCATGTGCCCGGGATAGAAGTACTTTGAAGTAAATTTCTCCCCAAGTTCATCCCGCGTACGAATGGAATGATTTTGAAAACGTTCCAACAATCTAACGTTTTCCCTTGTAGAGAGAAGGGAAAAAGCCTTAGCCTCAAAGCATCCTCAGAGACATTTATTTGTTTGATTCCCCAACACGTATCAAAGAACCCCTTCAAATATTTATATACATTTTGAGCCGGCGCACCTGTGAAGAACCCTCGTTGCTCGACCAAAGTGAGCATCACGTTGGTTATTTGAAAGTTGCTCGCCCTAATACAAGGTGGGACTATAGCACTTGCATACCCTTCATTCGGCAACACCCGGTGTGGAGCCCCTCGTAGTGGAGGTGGGGATAGAATGGGAACATTGTCATGAGGCAGTCGACTTCATCTATTGGCTTGAGGTTCAAGAGGGACCTCATCCATTGCATTCTCATCAACATCCACACCCCCCGCAGCTATGTTTCCGAGCTCATTGTTTGTCGTGATTGCACCTACAATACTCAAATGTTAGTAACAAGGAAGGATTAGTAAACAATCACACACAAAACCAAATATATAGCTAAATCTGTTATTAGCTCCCCCCCCCCAACGACGCCAAAAAATGATCTCGTCCAAGTCACACCTCTATTTGAGGTTATGAAACGGTCGGAGCAATAATAGTAACCAACAAGGAGTCGGGGTCGATTTTACACAGGGAGATATGAATGGGACTTAGGAGTATATATTAGAGTGAATGAGCTTGAATTATCTCGGATTGCACTTCCACAAAAATTTATTTGTTTCTAAGTCTATTTTATAATATGAATAACAACTAAGAATTGAAACTATAAAATTGTTTTTGTTTGTTTTTCAAATGATAAAAAGGCCTACGACTATGACCTTCACCTAAGTTTTAGCTTAGTGGGTTGTGAGCCTTAAATCTTATTTTATTGGTCGGGGTGTATTATAGCTATCAACACCCAAGTACCCACTCAATACCTCTCGGTCAGAGAGTAATTTTGCCCAATTTGGCTTTCTCAAGTCCAAATGGGTATTGAACAAAGCAGCTGATAATAAGCTCAAGTCGGGTTTTACTATCTCTAGGTTTAACCCTTTAATTGGGTTTATCAATCTCTCGATTGACCCAATTCCTTGCTAGCCAAGTTTTCCTAGATTAAGTCTCTTTTTCTCAAGTAGAGACCAAGTCAATTAGGAATGAAATAATATTTGCAACCATTAAATCTTCAATTAAAAGCAAGAACAAGGCTAGATAATCAACACCCAACCATAAACAAGCAATAAATCAAACACCCATTAAGTTTACACACTAGGGTTAGGTCACAACCCTAGTGAAAATCTAGCTACTCATGCTTAAATTAGAAGATAAATACGAAGAAATGATAATTAAACCCATATTAATGATTAAAATTGTAAAACTAATATTCAAAAAGCTCAAAATAACTAAAACTACTAAAAATGAGCAAAATAAATGGCAGCTGATGTCAAAATTTTAAAAAGTTAACCTTAAAAAGTGAAACTATTCTATTTATACAGTGTTAGAATTTTCGGACAAAATTGCCCTTTCGAAGGTTTTGAGGCTGCACAATTCCATGTGCGGTCCGCACTTTTCTTCAGCTTGGCAGGATTGGATTTTTGCGGCCACACAATTCTGAACCGCAGTCGTATCTCTCTATTCTGCGGTCCGCACATTTCTGAGTGCAGCGGCATATGGCTCTTTCGCGGACCGCACAAATGCAACTGTGGCCGCATAGCTGATCTTCTGCGGCTATACAATAATTGTGCGATCCGCACTTTCGTGGAACTTGAATTGCATGTTCTATGAAACTTCGGCCTTGCCTTGCTCCTGCGGCCGCACATCTCATAGGTCTCTGATGGGATTTGCTTCATAATCTGCGATCCGCACTTTAGAGCTTTTGTGCCTGTTTTTTCGTTGGTTCAAATTACTCCTTCTTGAGTTGGATTTCATCTTTGAGGCTCATTTTCCACCATTCCTGCAATTAAGCATATTTTATCAGAAATTACCCAAATAAATGAGTAAGTCATAGAAAGGCCAGGTGAAGCTGAGCCCGGACCAACCGCGAAATAATTAAAATGCTCGAGGAACTGAAAAAGCGGGTGGAATCGGGGGAGAAGAAAATTGAGGCCAACGACAAAAAAAATGGAGACCTATAACTCCAGAGTTGATCAAATCCCAGGAGCGCGCTTAGTATTGAAAGGCCTGGACTCCAAGAAATTTGTCCAAAAGCCTTTTCCTCCGAGCGCGGCACCGAAGCCGATCTCGAAGATGTTTCGTACGCTCGATATCCCAAAATATAATGGAAGCATGGATCCAAATGAGCACCTGACCTCCTACACGTGTTCCATCAAGGGAAACTACTTGTAAGATGACAAAATTGAGTCAATTTTGTTAAAAACGTTCGGAGAAACCCTGTCAAAGGGAGAAATGATATGGTATCACAACTTACCCTAAAATTTATTGATTCATTTGCTATGCTTGGAGATGCCTTTGTTAAAGTGCATGATGGGGCCATCAAGGCCGAGACCAGAAATTCAGACCTTTTCAAGGTAAAACAAAGAGATAACAAAATGCTCAGGGAATTCGTATTAAGGTTTCAGATGGAACAGATGGACCTGCCCCCGGTTGCAGATGATTGGGCCTTTCAGGCGTTCACTCAAGTGCTCAACCCCCGAAGCTCCTTGGCTTCACAGCAGTTGAAACAGAATTTGATAGAGTACCCGGCGGTAACTTGGGCCGACGTCCGTAACAGGTACCAGTTATAAATCAAAGTTGAGGACGATTAGCTCAGGCCCCCCTCTAGGACCGTTTTTTCCATCAAAATTAATGACAGGCCTAAGAGAGTTGTCGATCAAGAACCAAGACCAAATAGAGGCGGGTATCAACCGTATAGCAGGGATCGAAGGTGTAACGGATTTGGGCGTAATACCGTGAGAAACGAAAAGAGGAAAAATCGAGGCCACAATAGCTAGGGACTCATGAGCAAAAACAATTTTGATTGGCCACTCGGGGTCAGGGAGGCACCACGGCTATCTGAATATGATGGTTTATACTTCAATACCACACAAGGGGGAAGGGGGAGAGGGGTGATTTGTGTGATGTCTAATTTTTTGCGTGCACAGATTATATAAGGACCTAGTTCATCTATTTGTTCCTTATACTAATTTTGCGGAATAATAAATGCAAAAAATAAAGAACACAGGTATTTTTACGTGGAAAACACCTGGCTCAAAAGGTGAAAAAACCACGACCTACTACCCAATAGGATTTTTTCCAACACTTCACTAAATCACCGAGCCAAAAACAACATTTACAAAACTCTTTGTAAACCTAAGGATTACCTCTAACCCTTTGTGGAAACCAGGCTCTAGCTTCTGCGACAACTTCAAGTTAACTCTAACTTGAATACTACATTTAAAGTACCTAGTACAATTTCTTCTAGATAAAGCTGAAAGGTACAACTCTAAAGCCTTACTACAATGAAACTAGAATAAAAGACAGACACTTGGAACTTGTTCTTCTCTCTGGTTCATGTAGATTCAGGTTCGCATACTTGAATCACACATAGGAATTGCTTGGAAAATGCCTTGATATTTTGATCTCAACTCATGTTTAACTTCAGCATTTGTGCGTATCTGTACAATGAGAACATCCTGCAATATATAGAGTTAGTAGAATAGGAAATAACTAGAGTGCTAATGCTATATTCTTCCTTGGTGGAAAAGTTCTAGTTATCTTCAGCTTCTAACTCCTCCCTTATCTAGTATAAAGTTCTCTTCGAGTAAGGATTCCTTCTCATTATCACTTATGCAACCTTTTCGTTCAGGAGATATCAGATATAACCACTTAAGCTTATTTTCTTCACGTGCATGTCTTGTGCTCGAATCTGCTCGTGCCTGTGTACACTGTATATGGACCTGGTTCATGCTTGAGTTCCTTTGTCAATCATCAAAACAAACTTCACTTAGGCCAACAAATTCCCCCTTTTTGATGATGACAAATTCAGTGCTTTTCATAAGCATAAGCCTTGTTTCAACTCAGCTCAATATCAACACAATGTTTGAACAATTTCCATTTTAAAGTCACAAATCATCAAGGACCATGTTCATTAGGTTATAAACATCATAGTTCAAAGTAAAAAGCACAATATATCTCCCCCTTTTGGCATCATCGAAAAGTTGCATAATTATGATAGATAACTAGATTTTAATAAATATAACTCATGGCCACTGGGCTACTTCAAATGCAATCATGGAGTCAAGCATCATATATCAACCTAATGATACTAGCTATCTAAGAAGCATCAACAAATAGTTAGAGCACAAAAACTGTTGATTATCATTGATACTAGTCATCCACAAAGCATATAGAAAGATAAAGATACTGGATCATGAGAAAAAAGAACAAAAAAATCCCATCCGGGTCACTAGTTTGTCTAACTAGGCTAGGAAGGTTTCAAGGCTGGAAAGGACCAGGTTCTTGGTTTCTGGCCTGAAGTAGCTTTAATATATCATGAAGAATGCCTTCATTCTTCTCCTTCTCCTTTGCACGCTCAGCCTTGAGAGCATCCCTCTCAGTTTCTACTTCAACCAGCCTTTTCTTTAGGCTCTCAATCTCAGCATCCTTAACCCTACTCTCTTGCACCAAGGCTCTTACTTTGCTGTTCATATGTACCTTCTTAGATGAACTAGGTTCTTAGGGAGCAGTGTGGACTTTATAGTCACATGCAGTCAAGGTGTTGGCCCCAAAGTGATCTTTGTTTGTACTAATATCCCATTTCTTGAGGGTTACCTTGAATTGAGCAAGTACAGTCGTGAGAATGAAACCATAGGGTATGGCATGAGTTTTGGTGCCAGTTAGAACCCTATCAAGAAGCTGGATGATAAAACCAGTCCAATTGATCTGCCTCCCACTATCCAGGCATTCCATAAGGACCAGGTCCATGAAGGTGGAATGTGCCTTCTTTCCTGCCTGGGTGACGATCTTAAACACACACTTAAATATGCTCGCTAGTCGAATATAGTATAATATTATATCGTATCCACATGGATTGAAGTTAAAAAATATTACCATAGTTTGTAGGTAGATTGCTATCCAAGATGATCAACAGTTTAGAATTATGTGATTTAAAGTAATCTAGAGCTAATTGACTAATGACAATCGAACAGAAATAATCAAGGAAGGTTATCAGTGGGAGAAAAATAGGGGTTTATTGGATAGGTGCAAGATATTTGTCTGTGATTTAACTATAGTTAATTCACTTCTAATATTCAAGTGAGTCTCTTGAATTCACTCAATTATTAGTTCAAACGTTTAGTAGAAACTCCTCTCTCGATTAAGTCTCAACCTCACAATATGAACCAATTTAAGCTCGGTGAAGATATGCAAGAATTCATAGTGGATTGGTCTTTAGGAGAACCTCTTTCGATTATCCTCCTAACTAGGTATAAACAATGATTCAACTGGCCTCTTTCGATTACTAAGAAGAATTAATGAACTTAACCAACAAAATAATGCAAAAACATCACAAGTTATGCCTCTCTAATCACATGAACATGTGAATATAGATGCAACAATTAAACACCCAAAACGATTCAATACATAAAAACTAGAGTTAATATCCAAAAACAAATATCAATACATCAAATCCATCAAACCCTAAAGAGAACTACTCCATATATATGGAGTAATTCATCACAGATAAAGTTAAAGTAATGGAAAACATAAAATGATCCAAACTCTTGTCTTGAGTGAGGATTGAATGATGAATTCCTCATGCTTTCTCTTCTCCACATCCTCCTTAGACTCCTTCGGTCTTAGATGTGTCAAAAGTCCCAAAAATAATGTTTTCCATGTATATATACCAAGTAGGGTCGGGCCCAGACGAAAACACCTTTTCCTGCACAAAATTGGAAAAATACTCTATAAATATTGCACACGCACGACACATGGGGCGACGCGCATGCGTGGCATTAGTGGGAAATCCAGAGAGTTAAAATCTGTCATGCATCCGGAAAATGTACAGGCGCGATTCCCCACACACCGCCCCACGCGCCGCTAGTGTGTTGTTTTTTCAGAGTACATATTTTTCTTGACTTTTTGATATCCAGACGTGGTTTTCGACCCCCGAACGCAATCTCGACTTAATTCCTTGGTCTTTTACTCAGACTTCAAATCTCTAAATGGTTCATATTCATTCCATAATATCTACATAGCTCGGAATCCTCCTACAAGGCATAAAACACACAATTAGTGTAAAACAATAGTGATTAAAGCTCAAACTCAATTAAAGTGCAGTAAATTAGAGTGCTGGTGTTCGGTCACCCTGATCTCTACCTCTACCATGGCCTCGACCTCTCGCTGGTGTAGCTGGTGTTCGGTCACCCTGATCGATAGCGCGAGTCCTCACCATCTATGAGACAATGAAACAACAAAAGTTTAGATTTCCAGAATCAATAAAATGGCACGACAAAATTCAATAAGATGAGATTTTTCCTAAGGGTTCTGTAGCCTCTCGAAGATAAGTACAGACGTCTCCGTACCGATCCGTAAGACTCTACTAAACCTGCTCATGACCGTTGAGTCCTATGTAACCTGGCTCTGATACCAACTTGTCATGACCCCAAATCAATGTAGGCCGTAATGGCGCCTATCATGAACTAGGCCAGCCAACTCTGAGAGTAACACACAAAATCGTCCGTGTAATATCACAAGTCAAAGTAATTCATTTAAGGTTCCTATTTTAAAGATATAATTAACAGCAATAATACCACAAAAATCAAATCTAACCACAACCCAGCACCCGGATACAACTGTCATGAGCATCTAAAGAGATAAATACAATATCTGATAACAAGCTTTTACTAGTACAATCCGGAGAATACTAGAAATCTACGAACTAAGAAAGGAAAGAAGGCCAGCTGGGGACGCCGAATAACTACCTCTATCCTCGAGCAAACTCCGAGCAAAGGAGAAATCAGCTAACACTCAGATCTGGTACCTGGATCTGCACACAAAGGTGCAGGGAGTAACATGAGTACGCCAACTCAGAAACAACCAAAGTAACTAAAGACTTGAGTGCAGTGACGAGCATTTACAAGTGATAGTTTCATAAAAACATGTGCCAGTGAAAACAAATAGAGTAATCAAAAGACTACATTTACCAAATACTTTACAAACTCCAGTTCCCCTTCTAAACTTGCATGAACATCAACTCAACATCTATTAAAGAGACTCATTGTAAAATGAGTGAGAAAATAATGATCTCACAATTTATAGCCTCTCGGGCACAATATCACTCATACGTAAGGTCTCTCAGTCACTCGTGACTCCTCTATTAGTACTCAAAGCTCACACTCCGCACTCTCACTCAACAGGTACCATGTATCCACATAAATTACTGCGGTGTGAAGCCCGATCCACATAATATATGTTGCGGCGTGCAACCTGATCCAATAATATATATATATATATATATATATATATATATATATATGCTGCGGCGTGCAACCCGATCCAAATAATAGTTGACTGCGCTCACTGGGGGTGTATAGACTCCTGGAGGTGCTCCTACAGCCCAAGCGCTATATTGATGTGGCGTGCAGCCCGATCCAATATATATATATATATATATATATATATACGTTGCGGCGTGCAGCCTGATCCATATAATATCTGCTGCGGCGTGCAGCCCGATCCATAACTATCCTCACAACTCGGCTCTCAGCCTCACTCAGTCATCCTCTCAAGCCACTCGGGTGACTCATCTCAACATCACGGGACTCAGCCCCAAATAACTCACAATATTCTAAAACATTGTGATAACAATGAAATAGCAACAAGTAATAAACATGACTGAGTTCACAAATTTTCTATCAAGAATAATGTGAGAATAGTGTAATCCGCAATGCTCTTGCCTCTCGAATCGGCTCCCAAATGCTCCGAGTCTATCAAAATCAGATTAATATTATTAAAATATGCTAGGGATACGAAACCCATTCAAAAATTATCAAAATTAGGCACAATTCCCGACATCAAAATCCGACCACAATTGCCCCTTCAATTACTCAATCAAAGTCTCCAATTATCCAAGCCCTAACCCCCAATTTACACACTGATTTTTCTCTTAATTTCACCCTATTTCAGTCTAAAAATCACATAGAAACATGTTTTAGGTTCAAATATCTTGTCTCAACAAAGTCCTCTTGATTTCCTCCTTCAAAACCCTCTCCAAAGCTTCAAACCCGCATGAAAATGGTGAAAGAAAGACCAAAAGTCGCTAAGGACCCTTTTTATATGATCTGCCCAGGGATTTCCGCACCTGCGGCCAACTGCGCGCACCTGCGCATCCAACTTAAAGTACCATTTTCTGCACCTACAACTTCTTCTTCGCACCTGCGACTCCGCAGGTGTGACCCAAGTCCCGCTCCTGCGACCTCCTTCAACCTACCAAAAATCCGCACCTGCGCGTTCCTCTCCGCACCTGCGGCCACACCAAAAACATTCCACCAACAGTTTTTCTGCTGTAAATTCCCAACTTCAACCTTCCGATGACTATCCAACAACACTCCGAGCCCCTCGGGGCCTCAACCAAAAGTACCAACAAGTCATAAATGATCACCCGGACTTAGTCAAACCCTCGGAACACCCAAAATGACATCGAAACACCAGTTCAACTCATGATTCAAGCCTAAGAATCCTAAAACTTTCGAAAATCATCTACGATGCTGAAACTACCCAAAACACGTCTGAATATCCTGAAAATTTGCACACACATCCAAAATGACACTACGAACCTGCTCCAACTCTCGGAATTCCATTCCGACCCTGATAGCCTATTTTCCACTGCTGACTGGAAATCGCCAAAAACTGACTTTCGCCAATTCAAGCCTAATTCTACACTGGACTTCAAAACCACATTCCGAACACACTCCTAAGCCCCAAATCACCTAAAGAATCTATCCGAACCATAAAATCTACATTCCGAGGTCGTTTACCAATAAGTCAACTCCCAGTTGACTTTTTCAACTATTAAGCAAATTTAAGAGACTAAGTGTCTCAGTTCTCACCACGACCACCCCGAAACCGAACCAACCGACCCAAAATATAATAGTTAGGTTAACTAGCACAGAACAAATCTAAAATAGGGGAAACAAGGCTAATCTCACGGAACGACCGACCGGGTCATTACAGGTTTTCTAGAAATGAGCTAAGTGAAAGACTTCTATATGACGAAGTGTTTATTCTATTAGTGGTTCAAGAGTTATGATGAAATTCTTGTGCTCTCGCGTATTGGTAGGATAGGTGCAGTGAGTGGCATGGGAAATGGAAGTTGAGGATCAAGGTTGCGGTTTGGTGTTGACAAGAATGTCACGAGCTCGGATGAGCAGGAAAGAATTCATATGTTAAGAGTAAGCTGGTATTGTCTTTGGCGTCACCTGAGATTGGTGTCATGTAGAAGAGGCTTTGTTTATTGACTTGCGGATTTTTGATTCACTTTACAGAATTAGAACGGTTGGTGGTATGGATGTGCGGACTTTGCTACCTGAGCGGAATGGTCATGGGAGAATGCCCCACGGGGAGATTGTATAAGTGTGACATGTCAGTCACTTGATTTTTAAGGATTGAAACCAAGTATGGAGGTTATAGTAATATCACAAGTGCGAGAGTTTATACGTGAGAGGCATTATATTCCTTGGGTTGTGGACCGCATGAGTTTGTTCCAGATTTTACGATTGTTCTTATGTGCCATGAATATGTCATTATGGGTCCTTGAGAGGTTATTTTCCCAAACATGGTACGATCAGAATCGGTTTGAGGTCCATTGATGGGTCCAAATATGGATGTGTACTCTACACCAGCCTGGGTGTGTTCATTCAACATAGCATTCCTTATGAAGGAGTATTCAGGTGTTGGATGTTATTTTCATCGTCAGCTATTTCATGTAATACTCTATTGTGCCATGTGGGTTCTGAGACAACTTGATTATTTGCACATGTGTTGAGGTCCCTCATAGCGGTGGTTTTATGTGAGCAGGATGGATCTCGAGATACAGATCATATATCAGACCTCAGTTGTGCTTGAGTTTTGTAGCGTATGACGCTACCTGTCTCCCCAGGATTTTTAATGATCCTATTACAAGCCACTTTATAATACCTCTATTACAAAGACTTTACAACTTGACTAACTCTAGCCAAGACACAAATTCAAGGTTTATGATTTACAAAGGGTTTCCTACACAGTTCTTCTAAGTAAGATAAGTAGGAATTACAAGTAAGAACTTTCATAAAGTTAAAACTCAACTAAGGACATATAATGACTTGATATGGGGAACTGGTCTGTAGCAGTGTTGTTCTTTGTTCTTGATGCACTTGAGAATCGTTTGTTGGGTGATCAATCACTATCGGGTGCTTGAGTAAATTCTCTAAGTGTTCAAGTTATGTTTTGTTTTTGGTTTAATGTTAATATAACATTGATGACATCACTTAAATGATGTAAGCAACTTGGGTACAAGATCCTTCCCAATGGAGTTGACTGATGCGCTGTGTTGTACTGTTGCGTGTGTAGGCAGTCACTTTCCAGCCGTTGGAGAGTTGACTGGTACGATCACCAGGGGAACTGACTTGTTGATTCTTAATCTTATGAAAGACTAACGAACATCTCCAGCTTGAGTCTGGTTATTTCCACCTGCTTGGGAATGTGTACGAGATGTGTATCAGGTTCCTTATCTGGTTCTTGACATTAAGTTTGTTAGATCATCAAAAATATAAAACAAGGTACTTATAACCTAGCAATTTCCCCCTTTTTGATGATGACAAACCAATAATTGAAAATTCCACAAAGAACCAGAAATGGCTACTCTTATTCCTTGAATTCCCCCTGAATCTGTGTTCCCCCTGAATCAATCATTTATTCAATTATACAAATCTTCCCCCTTTTGGCATCATAAAAAGAAGAAAACCAAGCAGAAGAAAATAGAAGTCCAACGTGGTTAAATCATGCCACATGTGTGCACACAAACATGATAGAAAACAGAGACATAAGAGCAATGTATACACAACAAAAATGGAAAAGCTTTCATTAAACAATTTGTATTTTACGACAGGAGCAGTTTCAATGTTGCCAGCAACCATCCACAATCCAAAAAAAAAAAAAAAAAAAAAAAAAAAACAAGTTCCAACCACAAAACATCATCAGAAAAAGTCATAAGAAATGGACACTTAAAACTAGACACTGGAGGGTACACTGTTTAGGGAACACTGGAGGAAGAGGGCTTAGTAGAGGGGGCAAGGGTTTTAGGACTAGATCCATTCGGGCATTCACCGATATTTTCTCATTGAGCAGTCTTTCTTTCAAGTCCTCCACTTGTTTCTTGAGCTCAGCATACTCCTTAGTTAGACAGGAAACCTCTAAACATTGAGAGTTACTGGAACCAGGTGCCTCCTGAAGCTGACTGAGCTGACTCTCAAGAATAACATTCCTTGCTTTTAACTTCCTGATCTCCTTTGTAGCACTGTTCTGAGTGTTGATCAATTGAGAAATGGTAGAAGTGATCCCAACTCCTCAAATCTTATCAATGCACTCACATTCTTTGAGAGTGGCCTTGGAGAAAGTTTGCTTCCTAGTGCCCACTTTAGCTTGTCCAGAGGTACCTTGAAGAACTCAAAAACCCTGATGAGAAGAAACCCATAAGAGAGCCCATGGTTACCATTTTTGAACTCTGCCACTTTCTGCATATGATCAATCATGATCCCAGGAAGGTTGATGGTAGTAAAGTCATCCAATTCTTCCATGATAACCAGGTCGGCTTTGGAGGTAATGGATCTCTTCTCAGCACGGGGAAGCAACACTTTGTTCACCATGTCAAACAGTAATTGGTACACTGGAAGGAGAGCCTTCTTGTGCACACGTTCCCCTTGCTGGATTGCCTTGTCCTTAACTATAGCATTTCTAAAATTGGAAGAGCAGGATCCTTGAACTGATGACAACCCTTCAGCAGGCACACCCATAATGGACCCCAACAAGGTAGAGTCCATCACAATGTCAACCCGATTCACCAGTACGCATATGTGATCATCCTCAACTTTGAAGAAGTCGGCATAGAAGCTCCGTACTTCCTCCTCATACACTTTTGGAACATCATTGGTAAATAAGTGTGTCCATTTTTAGAATTCACAAATTTCAACCAATTGCCGAATCCCGGCCAGCTCCAAAATGTTAGGGGCAAATGTGCGGCCCCATAATACCTTATGATTCCTCAATTTTTCTTTCCTAGCACTCTGGGACTCATCAACCTTTGCTTTCTCAGAGGATTCGGGTTCCTCATCAATATCAACTTTTCTTTTCACAGACTTGCGAGCAGATATTCCCTTCTCAATGGAATTTGCAGACACTATTTTCTCAAACACATGTTCACCAGAATCTTTCACCACCTTATTACTAGATTTCCCACCACTTTCTTCCACTATCTTGTCGCCAGATTCTTCCACCAAATGTTCACTAGAGATAGCATCATCACTCTTGTTTGGATTCTCAACACTCACAGAAGTTTTCATTTTAGACTTTGAGAGAGAGTGCTTTTATGAGCGCTTGTAGTCAAGGAACAAGGTTCCTCGTCTTCTTCCTCATCCACAGTGACAATAGGCACTACCTTCTCATACACAGCCTTCCCATCCTTCACCAATTTTCTTCTCCTTTGACTTACTTGGCTTTTCTTAACAGCGGACTCAAGAGCCTTCTTCTTTTTCAACCTTGTAGTGGGTTGCTTAGGAGTTGGATCTGGAATAGCGGCTGGTCTACGCCTAGCCCGGATAAAGCTAGCAATAGTTATGTCATCAAAATCCTCTTCACTATCCCCATTCTCTTCACCAGATACATATCTCATCTCAGGCACCACCACAGACAGAGGCTCAGCATAAAATTTAGGAGAGGGAGTAGGATCAATACTGACCTGGGGCTCTTGAGAGGACCCCTGAGTTGGATCCTCCAAGGAGGGATCAGGTCCTTCATTAGGTACCCTAGTATTATTGTCCTGTGTTGATTGTTCAATAGCCACAAGCTCTCTCCCTTCTACCACGGTCTGAGGATCTTCTCCCTGAGGTTTAGACCCATCCTCACCTCCTTCTACAATAACCCCTTCAGCATCTATAGATAACATGTTTTCTCTTGCTTCTTTCTCTTTTAACTCCATGGAAAACATAGGAGAAGGAGGAGTGTTACATGTGGACTCAAGATTAAGAACTATCTTTGTTGAGTCAACATTCTCAGAACTAGCGGTTTAGCATGTATTGGAGCCTTCTTACATATGAAGAATGGAGATTTCCTTATTTTCCTCTTCGTCAACTGTACCGTTTTCACCCAAATTTTTCGGCAAGGCAGGAGGAGAGCTCGTAGCCACAAATATTTTAGGAGTCGAGGTTTTGCGGCTCCAATGAGAACCAAAACTCGATTGGGTAGGATAAGAGACTAGGTGTGGGGGTGACTTTTCCCTAGGGATTTGGCTAGTGGTGGTGTTGAGTGAGGAGTCTAACATCGATGTTTTAAATGGTGAGGACTCAATGGGGGTGTTACTTGGAATACTCGAGATTTCTTGATTTTCAGTCATGGTGAGAAGTGATGAGTTGTAGAGGAGGGATTGGTAGTTTGAAGAGAGAAAGAGGAAAGAGGAAAGAAAATTTTGAAGTTTGATGTGAAGAGTTGTGACGGTGATGGATGTATTTAAGATGGATGAGGGACCGGTTAAGAAAAGGCGGTAGTTTTGGGAGTCGGGTCTCTTGCCAACGGGTGAGACATTTGGGTTCAAAAGGCGCAAAGAAAATAAACTGACACACTGATGACGTGTCACTGTTTTATCTGTTCAAAATTGTGCATGAGAGAACAGAGAAACTACTAACCTGTGTCAGGAGAACTAGGTTCCCTAACGGATTTTGCAAGTGTAAGCTTTATCCTTTTACCAGCGTGCGCTGCATCAACTGCTCTGTAATCATCATGCCTGTCTACCTGTAGCTGTATAGAAATGAGTTAACTTTGCCAGAAAACACTTATTAGCTAACTTTACCTGTACATTTCTTTCATAGCCAATCATTGAGGGACTAGGTTCTCAGTTGGGTTTTATCAACCCCAATGCCAAGCGATTTCTTCAAAATGTTCTCTGCTCAAGGCTTTTGTGAGTATGTCTGCAATCTCATTCTCTGTGCTGCAAAACTTCATACAGATGAGCCCCTTTTTAACGTTGTCTTTGAGGAAGTGGTGACACACATCAATGTGCTTGGTTCTCTTATGTTGGACTCGATTTTTGGACATGTTGAGTGCACTTGTACTGTCGCACAGGAGGGGCACATAGTCAGAAAACACTCCAAAGTCTTCCAATTACTGTTTGATCCACAACAATTGAGCACAACAAAAAGCAGCTGCGACATATTCCGCTTCTGCAGTTGAGAATGCCACTGAGTTTTGCTTCCTTGTACCCCATGAGATGAGACAGGAACCCAGAAAATGTGCCATTCTAGACATGTTTTTCCTGATATCCTACATAATCAGCATCAACATACCTAATAAGATCAAAGTTGTCTCCTGAGGGATAGTAGAGAACCAGGTCATGTGTTCCTTTGAGTATCTCAATATTCTTTTGGCAACCTTCAGATGCGATTCCTTTGGATTAGATTGGAACATTGCACAGAGACCGATGCTGAACATAATGTCTGGTCTGCTTGCAGCGAGATACAAGAGTGACCCTATGATGCCTCTATACATGGTCTAATTTACAGGGGAACTAGGTTCATCCATATCTAGACGAGTAGCTGTGGCAATTGGAGTGTCAATAACTTTTTATGCTTCCATGTCGAATCTTTTTAGCAGCTCTTTGATGTACTTCTATTGACTTATTAATGTTCTCTTTTGAGATTTCTTCACTTGAAGTCCCAGGAAGAAATATAATATTTCCATCATGCTCATCTCAAACTCACTCCCCATGAGTTTTGCTAATTCTTCACATAGAGAGTCGACCGTGGCTCCAAAGATGATATGATCAACATATACTTGCACAATGAGCATGTTCCTCCCTGGTTTCTTCAAAAAAAGAGTGTTGTCAATTTTCCCTCTCGTGAAGCCATTTTCTAGAAGGAATTTTGACAACCTTTCATACCAAGCCCAGGGATCCTGCTTTAGCCCATACAACGCCTTATCCAATTTGAACACGTGCTCAGGATGCTCGTGATTCTCAATACCAGGTGGCTATTTGACATAAACTTCTTCTTTTAGGAAGTCATTCAGAAATGCACTTTTGACATCCATTTGGAACAATGTGAACTCCATATGAGATGCAAAGGCAATAAGAATTCTGATAGCTTCCATTCGAGCAATTGGAGCAAAAGTTTCATCATAGTCAATCCCTTCTTCCTGATTGTAGCCTTGAACTACAAGGCTTGTCTTGTTTCTTATTGTATTTCCAAACTCATCGATTTTGTTCCTGAATACCCACCTGGTTCCTATAATAGTTCGGTCTGCAGGTCGAGGAACCAGGTGACATACCTTGTTCCTTTCAAATTGATGCAGCTCCTATTGCATGGCTGTGATCCAATCTGCATCTTTCAATGCTTATTTGATATGTTGGGCTCTATTTGGGAAAGAAAGGTTGAGAAGGCAAGTGAGTTTCTAGCTTCTGATCTGGTTTGAACTCTTGAGTCAAGAGGGATGATTATGTTGTCAAGAGTATGTGAGCTTTTGTGCTTCCAATTTGGTACCTGAATCTCATTGGTAGAAGACCCGGGTATGTCTGACTGAGGTTTTTGGACGCTTCTTATTTCAGCAAGTGGAGTACCTTGGACTGCATTGATATCTCTGTTCAACTTTAGTTGTTGTGATCGTGGGACCAGGTTCCTCTCCAATGGATGGAGATGTAGTTGCATCATCTTCACTGAATTTCTTGACATGACTCATCATGTCTGCCTTTCCATTTTCCATGTCAATAACTTCACCTGGAACAGATAAAGGTCCTCCATCTTGATCATCATGTCTGTCCTTCTCACAGGAAAGGTGAGATTAATCAAAGATCACATGTATACTCTCCTCAAACACATTAAGTTCTTTTGTTGTATACTTTGTAAGATTTGCTTTGGGACGAGTATCCCAGAAAGATTCCTTCATCACTTTTGGCATCAAATTTTCCAAGTGCTTCCTTGCCATTGTTGAGAACAAAACATTTTCAGCCAAATATCCTCAAATGCATCAGCTTGGGCTTTCTTCCGTTCTCATAAGGTGTTTTGTTTAGAAAAGACCTGATCATGCACCTCTTTATCAAGTAACATGCATTGTTGACTGCTTCTGCCTAGAAATTTTTGCAATGCCAGTGTCAATTAGCATTGTCCTCGCCATATCTTCAACAGTCCTGTTCTTATTCTCTAGCAGTGGTTACTCTCTTAGCAAAAACTTTGTTTTTCTGTTGAGACTGAACTCTAGCCTTGCAGTTTTCCTTAAGGTGCCCATTATTACCATAGTGAGTACAAAGTCAATTATCGGGTACAGTAACATATTTTCTATGAGGGTTTTAGGGAGTCTTTTCCCTTTAAAACCCAATTCCCTTCCTGTTCCCCCTATTGTTTATGTATATGGAAGTGATAGCATCAGAGGACCAGGTCATTTGAGTGATTTTTCAAGATCACTCTTGACTCTTCCTAGTTCTTCCTGAAGTTGTTTGTTCTTTTCAAGTTCAAGACACAGTCTAGACTTTACTGTCTTCATCTCATATTCAAGCCTAAGATGTGTTTCATTAGCAGCTTCCTTACCTTTATGAAGAGTCTCATGCCTACCCTCTCCTTTCAGTTCCTTAATTGTGTCATTCAGATAAACTACTAAAGCTAGTAGGTCATCTCTCTCAAGCTCAGTGTTAGAAAATATTTTAGTCAAGACATCTTTTTCTTTTTCATCACTCTCAATGGTTTCCTTCAAATCAACCACCACTACTACTAGATCATCTCTCTCAAGTTCTAAGTTAGCAACTTTTTCAATTAAACTTCTTTCTCTTTCTTAGCACACTCAATAGCCTCTTTTAAATCAACCACAACAACCACTAGATCATCTCTTTAATGTTGTACGTTTGTAATTTTTTCAGTTCGGGCATCTTTTTCTTCGTTCAAACACTCAATAGTTTCTTTCAAGTCTACCACAATGACTATCAGGTCATCTCTAGATTGTTCTGCTTCTCCTAATTCCATAGTTAGAGCATTTTTATCATTTATAAGACTATGGTATGCATCTATTAAAATATTTTCCAAATACATGAGTGTTTTTAGGAGAATAAGATTTCAGATATCACTGAACATCCAGAAAATTTACATCATCATCGTCGTCATCTACATCATCATCAGACTGAGCCATCAAGGCAAAAATGGATTCATACTCAGTTGCTTCACTTTCTACTGCCATCATTGAACTGTCACCATGATCATTGTCTTTTTAATATTCACTGAAGGAGTCTCCCCATGCAACAAGAGCTTGCTTCACAACATTGTCAGCGACATTCTTACTCTTGAAGCATTTATCAGGAACCGGGTTCCTCTTGGCTGCTTTGTCTGTGTTGTGCTTGAATTGATCTTGCTTTAGGAGGGGACAGTCCTTGATGAAGTGTCCTGACTTCCCACATTTATGACATAGGTCATAATTTTTTGGCTTGCTAGAACTTCCCCTTTTTGGAATGCCTCCATTTCTGCGAACCATTTTCTAGAATCTTCTTGTCAAGTAAGCCATATCACCATCCTCACCTCTTGAATCATTGCTGTCAGTCTTGAGGACCAGGTTCTTCTCTCTTTTGGGCTCTCTTCTTTCATTGTCCTTCTTTTTATTCATTTCATATGTTTTCAGATTTCCAACGAGTTCATCGATGGTCAGCTTCTGCAAGTTCTTTGCCTCTATAATGACGTTCACTTTACTTTCCCAGGAACTGGGCAGTACACTAAGTTTTTTCCTGACAAGCTTGTTTCTTGGAATAATTTCTCCAAGAGAGTGAAGCTCATTAATGGTAGATGTGAAGCGAGTATGCATATCTTGGATGTATTCATCATCTTTCATCCTGAAGAGCTCGTATTCAGTTGTGAGCGTGTCAATCTTGGATTGTTTGACCTGTGTTGTTCCTTCGTGAGCTATTTGGACAGCTTCCCAGATTTCCTTGGTTGACTGGCATGCCGATATCCTATTGTATTCATCAGGTCCAATGCCGCAAACAAGAATTTTCTTTGCACGAAAATTCTTTTCTATGGCTTTTCGATTGGCGTCATTGAATTCTTCTCTTGTTTTGGGAATAGTTACACCAGGGTCGCCACTAGTTTTTGTGGGAACGAAGGGTCCATCACAGATGATGTCCTAGAGCTCGAAATTTTTAGCCATGATGAAGTCGTGCATCCTGGTCTTCCACCACCCATAAAAACTATATCTATTCTTATGTGTTTTGTTCCTCATTTTCTTAGGAAGGTTCATGACATATTTTAGTTGTTCAATTTGTTGTACAGTTGCGTGTGCAGACAGTCACTTTCCAGCTGTTGGAGAGTTGACTGGTATGATCACTAGGGTATTTGATGTCCATTTGTTCCCCTTGTTGATTCTTAATCTTCTGAAAGACTGACAAACATCTCCATCTTGAGTCTGGTTATTTCTACATGCTTGAGAATGTGTACCAGATGTGTATCAGGTTCCCTATATGGTTCTTGACATTAAGTTTGTTAGATCATCAAAACACAAAACAAGATACTTATAACATATTAGGGTAGCACGCCATCACGGGTACACTGTGTAGATCGAGTGGCATGCCGCCAGGGGTATGTTGTTTGGGTCGGATTGCACGCCGCCATGGGTATCATGGTTGGATCGGGTTGTACGCCGCAATGGTGTCATGTGTGTATCGTGTTGCATTCCGCAACTGTGGGATGTGGATTACAATTCCCTATATCTATTCTTATGTGTTTTGTTCCTCATTTTCTTAGGAAGGTTCATGACATCTTTCAGTTGTTCAATTAGTTATGTGGGTTGAGTAGTTCCTTCCAAGGTTCGTTTTCCTTATGTATCACATTCGAGTTGGTAACTTGTTGTCATGTTGTGGCATTATATGAGACCTTTGGCAGTGTCGGAGATGGCTTATTGCTTGAGTGACTTGTACTGGGTGAGACGAGATTATTGGAACTGGAATCAGTGAGATCGGATTTATATAAGGTGTATTAAAGAGAAAATATCATTATTTAGTTCATGATGAGGTAATGGTTCTTTTTAGGAGGAGAGACTCAATGATTGTTGACTTGGTAGTTGGTTATGAATTTCTACACATATCTTCTGTCGTAGCAGTATTGCAAGAGTTGGAACATGACTGATATGTGTCATGAGGTGTGTTGTGAGCATCATATTCGTGGAATTGCGGCTATTGTTGTCAAAAGATGTTATTATGGTCATGTGAGTTATACGGTGCATGGTGTGAATTCAGAAAAGAGTATGCAATTATGTTTTGGTACAGTGGGTAGTGACTAATACGATGTTCGTATTTTGAAAGCAGGCTGGTAGAGAATTTCGGAAGTTGGAATTTGGCTCTAAGGCGTATTTAACCAAATAAAAGGGAGGATATTCATATTGTCTAGAGATAATGCGCTCAACTGGGTTGTGGTAGCACGGGTAGGTGTATGAGGTGTTAAAAATGATTTTGGGAAATTCCAGAGCAGTTCTTAGCACGTTCGAGGACGAACGTATGTTTAAGTGAGAGAGAATGTGACGACCCGATCGGTCGTTTTGAGATCTAGAGTGTCATTCATAGGTTTGAGGCCTTGAGTAGCTTCACTTCATGTATTATGACTTGTACGCATGGTCGGAATTGAATTTCAGGAAGTGCGGAGTTCATTTGGAAAGAAAATTCTCATTTCGAAAGCTTTAAGTTGGAAGAATTGACTAAGGTTTGACTTTTGAGTAAACAACCTCGAAATCAGGATTTGAAAGTTCCAATAGGTTGGTATGATGATTTTGGACTTGGGCGTATGTCCGGATCGGGTTTTAGGTGACCTAGGAGCATTTCGGTGCTCATTATGGAAGGTTAGCATTTTGGAAGAATTTCATAAGTTTGGGTAAAAGTGTATTTTAATGTTATCGATATCCGTTTGGAATTTCAAGCCTGGAATAGCTCCGTATGGTGATTTTGGTCTTAGGAGCGCGTCCGAATGTGGATTTGCAGGTTCGTAGGTCATTTCGGAGTCATTTGGCGAAAGTTAGAAAGTTGAAGGTTTTTGGAAAGTTTGACCGGGAGTGGACTTTTTGATATTGGGATCGGATTCTGATTTCGAAAATTGGAATAGGTCCGTAATTTCAAATGTGACTTGTGTGCAAAATTTGAGGTCAATCAGACGTGATTTGAAAGGTTTCGTCATCAAATAAAGAAGTTTGAAGCTCTAAAGTTCATTAAGCTTGAATTGGGATGGAATTCAGGGTGGTTTTGACGTAGTTTGATGTGATTTGAGGCCTCAAGCAAGTTCGTGTCATGTTTTTGGACAGATTGGTGTGATTGGACGGGGTCCCGGGGGCCTCTGGTGTGTTTCGGGGTGGTTTCAGATCAAATTTAGATGAAAAGCTGTTGCTGGTTTGCTGGTGTTGCCTTTCGCGAACGCAGGGGAAGGGGCACGTTCGCGAAGAAGTATTCCAGGGCTGGTGATTTTTTCCCTAAATGAACGCGGTGAGGGGCTTGCGAACGCGTAGGTGGTCCTTGCAGTGCTTCGCGAACACGGAGGCCCAATCATGAACGCGAAGAGGAGACGAGGGAGCGGGGCAGGAGGCTGTTTGGCCTACACGAACACGAAGGGGCAAGGCCAGTTGGCCTAAGCAAACGCGTTTAGTGGGACGTGAGCACGGACAAGGAATTCTGGGCGAGGTCTATTTTTCCTTCGCGATCGTGATGTCTTTTCCCCGATCACGTAGAAGGGAGGCCTGGGCAGAATAGAAGTTTGCAAAAATGAGATTATCTCATTTCATCTCATTTCCTCCATGGGAGCCGACCTAGGAGCAATTTTGGAGCTCCATCTTCATCATCTATGTCAAGGTAAGTGATTCCCACCTATTTCAAGTTAAATACTTGGATTATATACAAATTTTAACATGGAAATTCATGGAAAATTAGTTGACATTCGGGGTTTTGGTAGAAAACCTAGATATTGGTATTTTTGGATTTTGACCACGAATTTGAGCAAGGAATTGAGAATAAATTATATATTTGAGTTCGTGATGTTATGGGTAATGTTTATCTTTGAATACTTTCGGAAACCGAGTAAGTGGACCCGATAGTGATTTTATCGACTTTTCGAGCGGAATTGGAAATCATTGTAAATTGGATTATAATGAGTATTAGAGTATATATTTATGGATTTGCACATTTATTGACTAGTTTTGGAGCGATGGGCATCGGTTTGAGTTGTTGGAAGAGCTTTGAAGCCGATTATGGAAGCTCGGAGCGATAATCTCTTTTCTAACCTTGTAAGAGGAAAGTAACCCATAGGTGAATCAATTTATTATGTGCTTCTATTGTGGGGGCTACGTATGCACGAGGTGAAAAGAGTCTGTACGTAGGTACTAATTATGCTTATGTCCGGGTAGTGTAGGACCCAAATCATGTTATACTTGCGTTGTTTGCACCCTACTTGTTAATTTAATTGCATAAATCATATTGTAATTTGATAAAGGAATTGTACGAGGTTAAACATAATCTAATTGAGTTTCGTACGGGTCATTTGACCCTTAATGAGAATTGGTATTTCTTTGAATATTAGCCCCTTAATAATCTTGAATCAGTTGTTTTAATATATTTTCTCTTCTTGTTGAGCGGGCCGAATGCCTCGGTAGCAGATAGATGCCTCTATGGTTCGTGTTGTTCGACCCTCGGCAGTGTACAATTTACATTTTGTATGTTGGATTGGGCCGAACGACCTCGGCATAATTCGTGTGTAAAAATTCTTGGAGTCCAATTATAATTGATATTATTTCTTTGGCTGGAAAGATTAGCTTGTTAAACAATGGAAATTAAATTTTGGATTTACTATGAGACGAACAGTTGTTTATTTATTTCTTGTTATTGAGTTTTCAGTTGTATTTATATAATCCATGCTTAACTAAAATTTCGGTACTTTATTGTTAGCCAAAGTGTTGAATCCGACCTCTCGACACTACTTCGTCGAGGTTAGACTAGATACTTACTGGGTATGCGTTGATTTACGTACTCATGCTACACTTGTTGCACATTTTGTGCAGGTACATATATGTTTAGTGATCTTGTGGGCGCAGAGGCGCGCTATCGCAGGGACTTAGGTGAGCTGCCTCCCGTGTTACGAGTTCGCAGCACACGACGTCTCCATCAGAGTTATTTACATTTTTCTGTCTAATTGTATTCTAGAAAGATGTTGTATTTTATCATATTTCCTAGTTAATTCTCATGCACTTATGACAACGGGTTTTGGAGGTTTCTACAGGTTGTCAACATTGTAGTTCGTGTAAATATGATCATTCATTCTGTAAATTCCATTTTTATAGTATATAATTAATGAAAATTATGCTAAAATGAGTAAGTAAGCTGATAGATCAATGTTGGCTTGCCTGACAGCGACGTTAGGCGCCATCACGACGTTTAGCAGATTTTGGGTCGTGACACATTTCGAGCCAATTACTAATCTGTCCTTCGGTCTTGGTACTAGATGCCACACTTGACTTCTCTCAAATTAGTTGAGTTCATCTTGCATTGCATTCACCAAGTCTACATCATTCAAAGCCTCAACAAAATTTTTAGGTTCAATAAGCGATTAAAAAGCATCAAAAGCACAAAGATTCTTCAAAGAAGATCTGGTTTTGATTCCAGAGGTTGGATAAGTGATTATGTCTCAATGGGATGAGAACTTTGATACTTGTAAGGTTTCATAACCAACTGGTTTCCCCTAGATGTTCCTTCAATGTTTTGTTGTTGAGGAACAGGTTCATGGACAGGTTCCTTCGAGGTTTGAGGATCAATTCCTCTTTGTTCGGTTCTCCCCTGTCAGGTTGCCCTGGGTGGAAGGACCTGTTCCATCACCTTTTCCTTCCTCTGGTGCAACTTTAGTCTGGGCGGTGGTTTCATTTGAGTTTCTTACCAGCCAATTGCTTCATCATCTTGTTCCTACCTCTCATAAAGAAAATTAGTTTCATAAAAAATCATATGTACACTTTCTTCTACACACATAGTTCTTTTGTTATAAATTTTATAAGCTTTACTATGTGAAGAATATCCCAATAATACTCCCACGTCACTTCTGGGATCAAACTTACCTAGGGAGTCTTTACCATTATTGTGCATAAAGCACTTGCATCCAAATGTTCTAAGATGGTATATATTTGTCTTTCTCCCTTTAAGTAACTCATAGGGAGTCTTCTCAATAAGAGGTCTAGTCATGCACCTATTTATGATGTAGTAAGCAATGTTCACAGTTTCTGCCCAGAAGCGTGGGGCATTTTACTAGAAAGAAGCATAGTCCTAGCCATTTCCTCTAATGTCCTATTCTTTCTTTCAACTACTCCATTTTGTTGTGGAGTCCTAGGAGTAGAAAAGTTATGATTTATGACATGCTCATCACAAAATTCAACAAATTTAGCATTCTCAAATTTAGTGTCATGATCAGACCTAATTGATGCAAGATGATTACCTAGTTATTTATGAGTTTTTATAACAAAGGAAGTGAACATGTCAAATGCTTCTCCTTTAGATGTTAAAACAGTGTCCAAGTAAACCTAGAGTAATCATCAGCAAGCACCATAACATATCTCTTACCACCTCTACTCAATGTTCTCATTAGTCCACAAAGATCCATATGGACCAGTTCCATCGTCCTGGTAGTGCTTACCATTTTCTTGATTTTGAAAGAGGATCTTACCTGCTTCCCCTTGCACAAGTCTCACAAACTTTATCTTCCTTGAACTTAATGTTAGGCAGCCCTATCACCAAGTCCTTGGAGATAGTTTATTGAGTTGACTTAGATGGCATGTCCAAGTCTCTTGTGCCAAAGAAGGGGATTATTTTCCAACACACTTGAGCAAGTGAGTTCATTATCTGAAAGTGTGGACAGATCCACAACATATATGTTGTTCACTCTTTTTCCCTGCAAAAGTATCTTGTCAGTGGTAAGATTAATCACAAAGCATTTTGTAGAGGTGAAGGCTACCATGTTACCTCTATCACAGAATTGTGATACACTTATTAGACTGTACTTCAGTCCATATATCAAGTATACATTCTCAATAGAGTGAGAGTCAGACTTACCAACCTTTCCAACCCCAATGATCTCACTTTTCTTTCCATTTCCAAAGGAGACATTACCTCCCTTAAGATCCTCAAGTGAAACTAACTGGTTCTTGCTTCATGTCAAGTGATTTGAATAGCCATTATCCATGTACCATATTTGGCTTCTCTCCTTCACTTATACCTGCAAAAAGAAATCAGGGGTTAGTTTTTTTTTTTTTTGGTAATTATAACTTTCATTAATAACCAAAAAGTAATATTTACATATCGATCAGACCTTATATCACAGCCTGATTCTATCAACTTTCCTATCTGTATACACTTCTACTCAAAGACAATTACCATCTTTTGCTACCTAGGAAATTTACAATGTTGAAGCATTATCATAGTAGCACTATTAGCTCGAACATGGCAGGTATAAGCAATTTCTCGGGCCACTGTTTCCTATGTAGTCTCCTTTTTCTCAAAAATCCTTTTGTTACTTTCCATCCAAAGTGCATATACATATTCTGTGTATATCATATTTACTAGCTTTGCTTTGGTAGTTTTCCCTTTGGTGTTCTGTGCAATTCAATGTTGCATTTGGCTCCATGTACTCATATTCATCCAGTTGAGTTGTATCCACTGCATGAGCTTCTTCCAGATCTGTCTTCCTACTGGGCATTCTGCAAACAGTTGATCTCTGGTTTCTGCTACTTCTTTTCACATAACACATCTATTCTCTACGTGAATTCCCCAGCTTTCTAGTCTTGTAGTAGTTAACAACCTATTATGTTGTTGCAACCATGTGATAAACAATGCCTTTGGTCTTGCTTCATTGCTACATACGATATTCTTCCATGTAACCTTAGGAAGCTCCCCAACCATTTTCAAATATACACTTCTGATCGTGCTTTTACTCTTCATATTTTCTGGTTGTACATACCTCAGACCCTCTCTTGCATTGAGTATCTTCTTGACCATACAACTGGCTTGTTGAGGAATAGTCATATCTCCATCATTTGTGCTTTTATGTAATACTCATGAATCCACTTAATCCATAAGCAACTTTTTTAGTCTTCAAATCCCAACATGTTTTTATTATGGATGCTTTGTTCCAAAACTTGAAATTAGTGAGGTTTAATCCTCCTATTGATTTTGGCATACACATCCTGCTCCAAGATACTAGTGACTTCTTGGTAATTTCATTTGTTCCTGACCATATGTAACTTATACAGTATTCTTCAATTGCTTCCATCACCTTAGCAGGAATAATGAATAATTGTGACCAATAAGATTGAATACCAAAAAGTACTGATTTTACCAATTGTACTCTTCCTGCATAAGATAATTTTTTTGCAGTCCATGAGGAAATTCTTCCTGTGATTTTGGTTATTAGGGGTTGCCATTCAACCAGTTTCAATTTTCTAGTGGCTAGTGGAATCCCTAAATACCTGAATGGTAATTCTCCTTGCCTGTAACCAAGAGCTTGTTGAATTTCCTGCTTGCATTCTTCTGAAACCACTCTATAGTATATAACACACTTGGACTGATTAGCCTTTAACCCTAAAGTTGTGAATATACTGAACTTTCCATGTAGCAGCCCCACTGAAGTTTTATCACCCTTAGCAAACATAAGGAGATCATCTGCAAAGCACACATGTGTGATGTTAAGCTTGGAACAGTTTGGGTGGAATTTGAATTGTTTCTCCACTTTCAATGTGCTGAGACTTCTGCTTAATACTCCATAACAATAGCAAATATAAAAGGAGACATTGGGTCTCCTTGACGAAGCCCTCTAGTAGCATCAAAAGGTGGTGTTGGTTCTCCATTTATCACTATAGAATAATTAACAGTAGTCACACACTCCATCACCCATCTAATAAATTTTTGTGGAAAGTTCAATCCTGTCAACATTTGTTCCAAGAATCTCCAATCTTCTGTATCATAAGCCTTCTGTATATCAACTTTAATCATACATCTGGGGGATATATGTTTTCTTGTATATGCTTTTACCAACTCATGAGCCATTATCACATTGTCTGCTACCTTCCTTCCTGGGATGAATCCTGATTGAGTCTCAGTAATTACGGTTGCAGTCACCTTCTGAAATCTGCTAGCTAGAATCTTTGCTATAATCTTGTACAAGATAATGCAACAAGAAATTGGTCTATACTTCTTTATTGTAGCAGGGTTGGAAAATTTTGGAATCAAGGTGACTGTCGTGCAGTTAATCCCCTTATACATTTTCCCTATTGTGAAGAACTCTTGTACAACTTCAGTGAGTTCTTCTTTAATGACTGGCCAAGCTTTTTTATAAAATACTGCATTGTACCCATCAACTCCCGTGGCTTTGTCATCTCCTATAGCTTGAATACCTAGATAGATCTCCTTATATGTCACTTCTTCACACAGTTGGAGTTGTTGGCTATGACTCAACACATTCCCTTTCCTCATGATTACTGTGTTAACTGTTGTTACACTCTATACAGCTGTCCCCATAAGAGACTTATAGAACTGTATTATCTCCACCTTGATATCTTTAGCATATGTTAATTTTCCACCTTCTTGAGACTCTAATTCTAATATTTGCTTCCTCTGTTTTCTGTCCTTTATTACAGCAGAAAAGTAGCTTGTGTTAGCATCTCCCAGCTTGATCCACCTTGCCCTTGCCTTTGCCTTTTGCTGTAGTGCACTTTCTTCTATCATTGACCATTTCTCTAGCTGGCATATCTTCTTTTTTTTCTTCCATTTCTAACTCATCTAAGTACGGATGCCTTAGTTTGAGTTGTATTTCTTTAAGATCATCTCTTGCTTGACTGATTCTTGTTGTTATGCCTTTGAATTTAGTTTCATTTAGTCTTGTCAACTTCTCCCTTAATTCCTTCTGCTTGGCCCAAATGTTCCTCATCTTGTGTGGATGATATCTTAGCTTCCATTCATCCTCCACTAATTGCAAAAAAATCTTTATGAGTTGTCCAAACATTAAAGAACTTGAAAGTTGTTTTGATTCTTGTCTCCTTCACATCTGTGGTGATCATCATTGGACAATGATCAAATATATGAGGGAGTTTACATTCATTCATCAAATGACCATATTTCAGCATCCATTATGTATTTCCAAAAGCTCTATCAATCCTGCTCCATATTCTATCACTTCCTTGTTGTTTATTTGTCCATGTATAGTAATCTCCCTTCCATGACAGTTCATTCAACATCAGATGTTGGATACAATCTATTAAATCTTTTATTTCATGGCTTGTGACTGCTGCCCCTTTTAACCTATCTTGTGGACTCAGAATAGCATTAAAATCTCCCCAGATGATCCATGGTTTGGCTATTGTTTGAGCCAAACTGCTCAATTGACTCCATAATTCTCTCCTCTGCTCCACTGTATTGAAACCATATACTATGGTCATAATACAGTCCATTTTGTTGATTTCTGCTCACTACTTCACAATGAATGAACTGTGCTTCCTTCTTCAGACTGTCAACCTTGTAGGCATTAGTGTCACAAATCATCCAGATTCTACCATTTTGTGCATAGTTATAATTGTTCTCAAAACCCCATCCTGGTGCAATTTTATTGAATATTGCCATAGCTCTATGTGCCTTCACCCTTGTCTCCACTAAACCTGCTATTTTGATTTTATTCTCTTTGAGATATTTAGCTAATTCTTTCTGCTTATATCTTTAATTCAACCCCCCTCATGTTCCATACTAACCAAGTCATTATTGATGACATATAAAATCTCCACCTATATCACTAGGTAGGAGTTTTATCATCACTTCCTCTTCCCTTTGCAATAACTCAAAATCATTCCTTATTGGTATGGTTGCTTCAATCATCTGTTGCACAGGTCTACCATTGATTTCCTTAGTTGCCTTCCCTTTTAATAGTTGTTTCTCTTTAGACTGTGAATTCAAATCCTCTATGTCCATATTCTCTGTTGGCTTTTGGGCTTGGTTATTGACTTCCTCAGACTGAGTACCCTTCTTCTCTTCATTAGTTTTAGTTACATTTCTCTTGTCTTCCTTTGGAATCCATGCTTGTATTTTCTTCTTAGGGCCTTGTTTCTTCTTTTCAAAGCTACTGTCCTTTTGTTCCTTATCTATCTGTTTCATCTTTGCACAGTTATGCCCAATCATTAAAAAATCATTACAGTAATCTGGCTACCACTCAAAGATTCACTAGTTGCTACAATATTTTCCCCGATGGATCAAGAACAGTTACTTCATCTGGTAGAGGCTTGGTGACATTGACCTCTATAAGAATCCTTGCAAATGAAACTCTAGTTTTCTTTGTTGTACATTTATCTGCATATTTTGGGACTCCAATTGCACTAGCTATCCTGCTTAGTGAATCTCGACTCCAGCAGTTCATTGGTAAACTAGGGAATTTAACCCATAGAGGTAATTCTGTTAGAAATTCATTATTAAAATCAAACTCAGGGCACCATTATTTTGTAATCATTGGTTTGTTATTGATGCTATAAGGGCCAACATATTGTACTTCTTGCAAATCAGATATCGACTTTAATTTGACTATATAATACCCTTCTTAATGATAATACACTTCCGGCTCAGCAACCATATTCCAATTTTGAATCACAAACCTCTTCATATAATTATATCCTGGTGTTTCCCCAATCACATAAACCACTAATGTTGCTTTCCACTTATCAGCTTCTCTGTTCGTTTCATCCTTATCAAGTTTGACCATTACATTTCCATCAATCAACTCTGGTGGTATGTAATTCTAGCGTTAGTTGCTGCTCGATTACGATTGAAAAGCCCAGACCAGGTGTTGGTTGCCTCTTGTTCCTTCACTGATTGCTCAGATTTCTTCATATCTGGTTGTTTGAGCTGAGTTGTTTTTATTCCATACTTCCAGGTAATTAGGGGTTAGTTTTAGAAACCCAAAATATTTTGGCTCCCTTTCTAAAGGCAAAAGGATAAATCATATTCTTTTTACCCCAACTTGGCAGCTTATTTTTTCCTAGAACAAACTTTTTGTTCTTTTGATCTGCCTTCTCTTTTGCAGTGCATTCACTCTTATAGTGACCAGTGTTATCATAGTGTGTGTAAATCTTGTTCTCAGGGAGTGTGAGGTACTTACTTTTTGGATCCCACTTAGTTGCATAGTTCCTAAAGCCAAGCCCTCTTCTGTTACTACTATGATGTTCTTGTAGCCATGGAAGTACATAGGAGGACTTGTTCCATTTACAAGTTCTGTCTAGCTCATGCTTGACCTTGTTCATATCCTACTTTTAGGACTCTTACCTGTTCATCCCTCTTATACAACTCATCTTTCATTTTTCCTACATTTTCTTCTAAAGTGAGTTGTGTGTGATCAGTTGTATTTTTATATTTTTCCAATTTTAATTTTAGAATTTCAAATCTAAGTTCTAGGACAGTTGTGTCAAGTGCATGAACCTGGTTCTTCAACACAATATTTTCACTTTCAGTTTCACAAGCCCTAAGTTCCGGGTTTTTGCACTTAGATTTCAAAACCATACATTATTTTGACAGATGTTCCTTTTCATTATTCACATCCTCAAATTCATTAATTAGCTATAGTAGTAACTCATATAACCTCTCTTTAGACAAAATTTTAATCTTGTCTTTGAGATGAAAGATACTTACCTCAGTTCCTCATCAGATTCTCCAATGGCCATAAGTGTTGGTTCATCATCATCATCATCATCAGAGCTTTCATGTGAGCTTTCTCCCCAAGCAGTGACCATATTCTTGGTTGATCCTTTATTGTTTCTTTTCTTGGGTTGAACCTGTTCTTTCTTCTTGTTCCTTCGTTCAACTCTTTCCTTCTTCCTCTCAATTTCCCACAAAGGATAGTTTTTGATGTGGTGACCCATCTTTCCACACTTGTAGCAGCCATCATTGGTTTGCTTCTCAAGAGTCGTTGCCTTCTTTTAGCTTCCACTTCTTGAAGAACCCCTTTCTCCCATCAGGTACTTCTTGAAGTCTTTGGTGATCATAACCATTTCATCATCTTTCATATCAGAACTTTCAGTGATTCTGAGTGCCAAGCTCCTTTTCTTTTTAGGTACATACATTTTCATGGTTTGTCTCTTAAGTTCATAGGCAGTGATATTCCCAATCAATTTATCTATTGGGCGAGTGGAAATGTTCTTTGACTCCTAGATGGCAGTGATCTTGTTTTCCCAAGTGATAGGCAAGACCCTAGTAAGTATCTTCTAAACTCTCTTCTTCAGGAATAATCCTTCCAAGAGATTTTAGTTCATTTGTTAGTGTAGTGAACCTTGTGTACATCTCTTGAATGGTTTCTCCATCCTTCATAGCAAAGTTCTCATACTGAGAGTACAATAGAGTTCCTCTGGATCTCTTCACCTGAGTTGTTCCTTCATGGGCCAATTGCAATGTGTCCCAAATTTGCTTAGTAGTGGAACAACCTGGGATTCTGCTGTACCCATTGATAAGTGAAGATTTTGACTACTTATTAGCACCTTTTAGCTTTTGTTTTAGTCTAAAAGCGTTTAATTGTATTCTCAAAACTGATGAAATATGTAAATTGCAGGAATGTTGGAAGCTTGACTCTCGAGATGAAATCCGACTCAAAAAGAGTAATATAAACACAAGGAGATAAAAGGTATAGAAGCTTACAAAGTGTGGACTGCAGAATTTCATCTGCGGCGGCAGATGATGAAGGAAAGTCCAGAAGACTTTTGTGCAAAGTATGGAGCGCACATGAATTGTGCGGCCCCAAAAGATGGGCTAGGAATAAAGTTCAGAGAATGTGCAAATTCCCAAGTTTCCAAGCCCCCTAGAAGTGCGGACCGCACAGGAATTATGCAGCTGCAGAATAAGTGCCTTGCGACTGCAGACGTAAAAGTGCGGACCGTAGAAGACCAAGATGCGAGCGCAGTTACGAATCTGCGGACCGCAGAAAGAATGCCTCACACAGACCTCCAGTTCCTGACAAGTTTAGAAATCTGTGGACCGCACATGGAATTGTGCGGTCCCAGAACCTCCTGAAGGGAATTTTTGTTTGAAATTTCAAGCCATGTATAAATAGACGAGTTTAAAAAATTTAGGTCAACTTTTGACATCAGTTACTACAGTAGCCGTTTCTCTTTGCTTCTTTTAGTAGTTTTTCATATTTTGGGATATTTTAACATAGATTTTATCATTTTGATTTTATAATATGAGTTTAATTAACATTTCTTCTTCTATTTCGTCAATTTCAAGCATGAGTAGCTAGATGTTTACTAGGGCTGTGACCTAACCCTAGTGTGTAAACCTTATGGGTGTTTAATTTAATGATTGTTTATGGTTGGGTGTTTATTATTTAGCCTTGTCCATGCACTAATTTGTGGAATTAATGGTTGCAAACATTAGTTCATGCCTATTTGACTTAGTCTCTACTTGAGAAAGAGAGACGTAGTCTAGGAAAACTTGGCTAACAAGAAATTGGGCCGATCGAGAGATTGATAATCGCAATAAAAGGGTTCAACCTAGAGATAGTAATAATCCGACTTGAGCCTTTATCAACCGTTTTGTGCAATACCGATTTGGAGTTGAGAAAGTCAAATTGGGCAAAATCACTCTCTGACCGAGAGGTATTTAGTGGGAAATTGAGAGTTGATAGCTATAATACACCATGTTCAATAAAACAAGCATTAAGGTTTATATCCCAATAGGCAAACACCTAGGTGATGTTCATAGACTTAGGCTTTTTACAAAACTTGAGAAACAACAAAAATAATTTCTTAGTGTTATTTCTCAACTTTGCAATCTTAGTTTTAAATTAGACATAGAAACAAACCAAATTTATGGAAGTGTAAATTAAGATAGTCAAACTCACGTACTACAATATATACTCCTAACTCCAATATATAGCTCCCTATGGAAATCGACCCCGACTCTTGTTGGGTACTATTATTGCAACGACTGTTTCATAACCTTGATTTGAGGTGTGAAATTGGACGAGATCAATTTTGGCACCGTTTCCGGGGAGCTAAAAATGGTGTTAGCTATATATTTAGGTGTGTTTTTGGACTATCCTCTTTTCATTCCTTATTACTAACGTATTGAGTTATTATAGGTGCAATCATGGCAAACAATGAGGTCGAAAACATAGATTTGGGAGATGTGGACATTGAGGATTATCAAATGGATGAGGTCCCTCTTGAACCTCAAGCCAATAGACGAGGCCGAGTGCCTCATGAAAATGTGCCCTCTCCACCCCCACCTACAACACGAGCGGCTCCACACCGGGTGTTACAGAATGAAGGGTATGCAAGTGCTATAGTCCCTCCCCGTATTAGGGCGGGAAACTTTTGAATAACCAACGTGATACTCATTTTTCTCGAGCAATGAGGGTTCTTCACCGGTGCACCGGGTCAAAATGCATACAAACACTTGAGGGGGTTCGTAGATATGTGTTGGGGGAGTAAACAATCAAATATCTCCGAGGATGCTTTGAGGCTAAGGCTTTTTCCCTTCTCTCTATGGGGGGAAACTTTAGATTGGTTGGAGCGTTTTCCAAATCATTCTATTCATACTTGGGATGAATTAGTGAAGAAATTTATTTCTAAATACTTCTATCCCGAGCACATGGATATTCTTCGGATGAAATTCTATAATTCAAGCAAGAGCCCAATGAACCACTACACGAGATATGGGAAAGGTATAGAACAATGGTGAATGAGTTCCCCAACAACGATATGATGGAGAACATGATTCAACAAACTTTCTATCGGGGGATCAATACAACCATCCAATGTTTAGTGAACCAACTTTCAGGTGGGAACTTCATGAATACGCCTTATGCGGAGGCGTGTGATGTTTTGATGAGATGGCGGATACTTCATCGGCGTGGAAATCTCGGGCAAATGTTCCACAAGGTGCTCCCAACGTGATTCTCCTTCACAAAGAGCTGCATGACCATGGACAAGCCATAGCCGAGTGACAACCACCATGAACCAATTGGCAAATGCTCAACTTCAATAAGTGCAAAACCCGAGGCAAGTCAATGTAATGGAAGGAGTAATTATGATGGTGAACAAGCGACGAACAAGATCCACAAGTGCAACAAAGAGTGGACAACTTTATGCAAGATGATAGTGGATTTGATCAAGATAACTCGTACAATGACCAAGAAGAAGAGGTCCAATATGTGAACAACTTTCAAGGGCAAAGAAACAACTTCCAAGGCCCTAGTAAAAAACAATGGAGACCTCAAAATAATCAAGGCAATTGGAATTCTCATAATCAATGTAATTGGAGTGGTGGAAATAATCAAAGCAATTGGAATAACAACAACAATCAATTGGACTGGAGGCAATAATCAAGGGAATTGGCATAACAAAAAATAACCAAGGCAATTGAGGAGGCAACAATCAATGCGGGTGGAGTACCAATCAAGGAAATCAGGGGCCAGGTTTTCAAAGGCCCCGATGTATCAACAACCAAGCAACCCACCTCCTTATCCTTCAAATGGTCCTAGTTCTTCCAACAATGCAATGGGTCGTATTGTGAAAATGTTCAAGTAAATAATGGAGAAGAATGTCGATCCCGATGCCCAACTTACTTCACACAACACATCGATCCGCAACTTAGAAGTGAAAATAGGGCAAATCTCTCAAGTTTTAAATTCTCGTCCTAAGGGGCCACTACCAAGTGACACGAGGGTGGGGACAATACAGGGCAGGCCATGCCCGTTACTACAAGAAGTGGAAGAGGTGGGAATGCACCCACCTCAAGTCAAATGCAACTTGTGGATGATGAGCAAGTGGTAGAAGAAGAAGAGATACCAAACAATGTGGTGCAAGAAAATGATGAAGTGCAGATTGATATTGATGACAATGTGGAAGATACTCAAGAGGAAGTGAACCTATCTAGGGATCATGTTATTGACATACCGGAACTGGTAGTACCAAAGGCTAAGGCACCATTGCTTAGGCCACCTCCTCCATATCCTCAAAGTCTCACCAATAAAAATGGTGAGAATCAATTCAAAACGTTCATTGACATGATGAGAGTCTCTCGATAAATGTTCCATTAGTTGAATCCTTGGAGAAAATGCCTGGTTATGCAAAGTTTATGAAGGATTTGGTGACAAAGAAGTGGTTGATGAATTTTTAAACTATCAAATTCACTCATCAAGTGAGTGCAATTTTTCATTTGATGTCTCCTAATATGGAAGATCCCGGTGCTTTATCAATCCCTTGTACCATTGGATGTGCCGAGTTTGCTAAAGCTCTTTGTGATCTTGGGGCGAGTATCAATTTGATTCCGTATTCGGTTTTCAAGACCTTGGTAATTGGGCTATCAAGACCCATATCTATGATATTACAAATGGTCGATCGTACAATGAAGAAACCGTTGGTAGTGATTGAATATGTATTGGTTCGTGTTGATATGTTCATTCTTCCGGCAAATTTTGTTATTCTTGATTGTGAAGTGGATTATGAGGTGCCAATTATTCTCGGAAGACCTTTACTTTCTACGGGGAAGGCTCTTGTTGATGTGGAAGCCGGAGATCTCATTTTTCGGGTGGGTGATGAAAAGGTGGTGTTCCACATGTGCAAATCTATGCGGCAACCAAATAGCAATGAAGTGTGTTCTTTCATGGACTTGGTGACTGATGTGATTATTGATGATACAAGTGCCACGATTAATGTAGGTGATGTGTTGGAGGCCGTCTTGATCAACTTTGACGATGACGAGATGGATGGCTTCATGGAATGTGTGAATTCTTTGCAAGGAATGGGGTCATACAACTATGCACCCCGGAAACTTTCCTTGGATATTAAGAATAGGAAAACTCCTCCTACAAAGCCTTCAATTAAAGAGCCTCCTACCTTGGAGTTGAAGCCATTGCCTCCACATCATAGGTATGAATTTCTTGGCCCTTGTTCTACTTTACCGGTTATTCTTTCCTCTTGTTTGACTAACGTGTAGGTTGACTATACATTGGCGGTGCTCCACAAGAGGACGAAGGCTATTGGGTGGACTTTGGAGAATATTCGGGGAATAAGCCCCGCATTTTGCATGCACAACATTAACTTAAAGGAAGATTCCAAACCATCTATTGAACATCAAAAGAGACTCAACGAAGCTATGCAACACGTGGTAAAAAAGGATATTATCAAGTGGTTGGATGTCAAGGTTGTCTACCCCATTCCCGATAGTTCGTAGACTTCTCCATTGCAATGTGTCCCAAAGAAGGGGGCATGACAGAGGTCACAAATGATAAGAATGAGTTGATTCCCACAAGAACGGTGATCGGGTGGAGGGTGTGTATGGACTATCGCAAGCTAAACAAAGTCCCGGGGAAAGATCATTTTCCAGTTCCCTTCCTTGAAAAATGCTTGAAAGGTTGGATGATCGTGCTTTCTATTGCTTTCTAAAGTGGTGAACCTTTTGTGCAAGCTCTTGGAGAAAGATACTAAATTTAAATTCAATGATGATTGCATGAGAGCCTTTGAATTGCTAAAGTTCAAATTGAAAACCACTCCCATTATCACCGCTCCTAATTGGAGTATTCCTTTTGAGATCATGTGCGATGCTAGTGATGTAGCGGTTAGAGCAGTTTTGGGGCGACGCATCAACAAGATTTTTCATCCAGTTTACTATGCTAGTAAGACCATGAATGATGCCCAAGGCAATTACATCGTTACAGAGAAAGAGATCCTTGCCATTGTGTTTGCAGTTGAGAAGTTCCGCCCATACTTGATGGGTGCAAAGGTTATTGTTCATATGGATCATGCGGAACTTTGCTATCTTATGAGCAAGAAAGATTCAAAATCTCGGTTGATGAGATGGGTGCTATTATTGAAAGAATTTTATATTGACATCCAAGATCGAAAAGGGAGTGAAAATCAAGTGGTGAACCACTTGTCTCGTTTGGAGGAGGAGGGGAGGCCGCATGATGGCCTTGAAATCAATGACTCTTTCCCCGACGAGCAACTCTTGGCTATTTCAATGAAGGAGGTGCCATGGTTCAAGGATGTAGCAAACTTCCTTGTTGTATGGAATCATCCTGGATGAGTTCTCTTCAAATCAAAGGGATAAGCTCAAACGGGATTGTCAAGATTATTATTAGGATGAGCCATACCTTTTCCAGATTTGCACGGATGGGGTAATTAGAAGATGTGTACAGGACGAAGAGCAAAGTGTAATTCTTAAGGCTTGCCATTCTTTGCCTTATGGTGGTCACCATCGCGGAGCAAGAACGGCGGCCAACGTGTTAAGTTGTGGTTTTTGTTGGCCCACTCTTTATAAATATGCAAGTGATGTGGTAAAAAGATGTGATGAATGCCAACGGGCCGGTGGAATCTTGAAGAATAATGAAATTCCTCTCACTACCATTATGGAGATTGACATCTTTGATGTGTGGGGTATTGACTTATGGGTCCTTTTATGATTTCTCGTGGAAACAACTACATCTTGGTCGTGGTTGATTATGTGTCTAAATTGATTGAGGCCATTGCTCTACCCAACAATGAAGCGAGAAGTGTGGTGGCGCTCTTGAAGAAGAATATTTTCACAAGATTTGGTACTTCGCGGCCTATCATAAGAGACGGGGGTCGCATTTTTGCATCAAGAATTTTGACACTTTGCTTAGAAAGTATGATGTCACTCATAAAATTATGACTCCCTATCATCCACAAGCTAGCGGTCAAGTGGAAGTCTCCAACCAAAAGATAAAGAGTATTTTTTCCAAAATAGTGAATGTTAACCGGACGGATTGGTCAAAGAAGCTTGATAAGGTGCTATGGGCTTATCGAACTGCTTTCAAAACTCCTACCGGGATGTCTCCACACCGGTTGGTGTTTGGAAAATCTTGTCATCTTATGGTGGAATTTGAGCACAAAGCCATGTGGGCTTTAAAGAAATTGAATCTTCGTTGGGATGCAACCGCTAACTTACGGATTGCACATTTGAATGAATTGGATAAGTTCTGGTACCATGCATATGCAAGTTCGTCCTTGTACAAAGAAAAGATGAAGTACCTTTATGAAAAATACATTCGGAACAAGAAGTTCAAGGTGGCGATCTTGTTTTGTTGTTCAACTCACAGTTGAAGATGTTTCCCGGAAAGCTGAAATCTAAATGTAGTGGTCCCTTTGAAATTGTGGGTGTGACACCTTTTGGTGAATTGGACTTGAAGAACCAAAATGATGAGGTATTCCGAGTCAATGGTCACCGGGTTAAGCACTATTTGGGAAAGGTTGATGATGGCCACATGGTGGCAGTTATTCATTTCAAATGATGGTAATCTGCATTGTGCCGCGATGTTAAATCAGGTGCTTCTTGGGAGGAAATCCATGTTTCTTTTTCTTTTCTTTTCTTATTTTGTAGATAGGTGTTATTTTTGTGATAACTGAATTTGACGTGTGTTGCAGGGATGAGTGTACTTTACAGGAACTGTACCTAAAAAATTGGCTAAGTGTGAAAAGAAGTGCGCACCAAAGGTGTATTGTGCGGACCACACAATTTTGGTTGCTATAGAAAAAGGGGCTCTACGGCTGCACAATTTGAGGGTTAAAAATGTCAACTCTCTAAAGTTGATCCGTCAGAGAAATAGCCAATCTACAGCTGTAACCAAAATTCTGCAGACCACAATTGAATCTGCAGCCGCACACCTAACTCCGCGGACCACAAAACACAAAAGAGCTTATGACCCCCCAGGTAACAAAGTGTGGACCGCAATGGGAATTCTGCGGCCGCACTCAACACTCTTTCTCACATTCAGAACTGTCTAGTATAAATAGAAGGCCTAGGGCTACTGTTACTTTTTTTCCCTCTCTGAGCATTCACAAGTCCAAAACATAGAAATCATCTGGTAGATCATCTGCGACACACACTCAACGTCTGTGATCACTCATTTGCACTACTTCATATCTGGTATGCCTCAATTACTTGTAGAATTTTTCAAATTTAGTTAGTTTTATGCTATTCGTCACCAAAATTCAATTATACAACCATGTGGGGTTAAAACTACATTGGGTCAATTAGTACTTGCTCTATGGGAAGGGCTAAATAGGTTTTCATGATTATACACTGCCACGATGTTAAATTTCTGCAAAAATTGCAAACCCTAGAACTCTGATCGTATTTATTTTGAAATCTGCGGCCACACAAGTTGAAATTAGGGTACTTTAGTCAAGCATGATTCTGCGACCGCAATGAAAATTGTGCGGACAACAAAAATCCCACCGCCGGCCGTAGAATGACTAGTTCTCTATTATTAGAGAGTTGTCAATTTGATGAATCACATGTGTGGCCACAATATAAAATGTTCGGACCACAAAAAAGTGATTGCGGCCACAAAATAGCCCACTCTCTATTATCAAAGATTTGGCATATTGGTGGTAGCTGAGCTGCGGCCGCACTAACAATTGTGCGAACCGCAAATCCAATTATGTGGCCACAAGATTAAATTGTGTGGTCCGCAATGCCCAGCCTGCGGTTGCACTAATAATTTTGCGGATCACACTCCTCTACCCTGCAAACATGTTTTATACTGTGTTGTTCAATGTCTCTCTGGTGTGTTCATGTATGTTTGCATTTGAATAACAGCTCACACCTGTTGTTGCTTGGTATAGAAAATTGTTAGATCTCGAGGTAGAGGTGATACTTCAAAGGGGAGGGTTGAACCTTCCAGGGGTCGAGGCAAGAGTGTTTTACCCCACGCCCTCCAAAAGATAATCATAAATAAGGCTACATCTGGCCGAGGGAGAAATATAGAGCCCTCTGAATCCAGTTCTTATGCCCCATCTGAAGCATTTGAGGGTAACTCGGTTCAAGAGAAGCCGGCTCTTCAATCAAAGTCACCAGGAAGGTATCAACTCTGGGACGAGCCATCATCATCAGGTAGCACCTCCGAGGGTTTGGAAAGTGCTGGTCAGGCTTCCGAGCCCTCCTCTACTCCTGTCTCTCAGGCACCAAAGACTTCAGTTCAGGACATCCCAGATGATGGGTGAGGGGGAGATACTGTAGTTGTCGGCCTTGAGTGATCAAAGAAGAAAGAGGTCTGGGAAGATAGGTTCGTTAGCCTGGCTGCCTTCACTAGCTTCTATGGGTGGTGGCCAGTGAGATCGCTCACTCTTGAGAGATAGTTCCAATTGAACAATCTTGAAAAGTACAATCCGGAAATCTTGAGGCAGTTCCGAGAGCGGAAGGGGTGGATGTGGTTCACCCAGATAGCAGTGGACGCAAAGTAATACCCTTTCCGGGTGTTCTAGGCCAATGTGGCACATATCAAGAAAGGGACCAAGGTAACTAAAGCGAGGAACCTGAAGGTGCGTTTTTTACCAGCACACATTGAACACCTATTTGGGGTTTGATGATGTTAAGCCCGCACACTATTTAGAGAAGTTGGCAACGGGAGATGCATCTCGCCCATGGCTACCTGAGATTCTAGCAGCTCCTGGACCACCGCCACCATGAATCACAGCAGGGGTTCCTATTCAGAGGAACACCCTGAACTTTGAGGTGAAGGGATGACAGACCTTTGTCTGCAGTAGATTAGACGAGTGCCAGAATGAGACAAATCTTCCCATCCCGCGAGCAGTTCTAGTCGCCTCCATGATGGTCAGGTACCCGACCAATGTGGGTGCCGTGATGTCGACCAACATATTTGTGGTCGCTAGGCAAGCTGATACCCTCTACCTGTATCCCGACACCATTACTGAGTATCTTACAGATGCACGGGTGGAGCCGAGAGATTTTGATACGAAGGTGCGAGCAAAGAATCCATTATTATGGTATTCGTTGATGGATGCACACAACCCTAAGAAAAAATATCAGTCGACTACCACCATAAACCAGTTTGATGAGCCATCGGTAGTAGCTGCAGAGACAGTCGACATGCCATCCACTTCAGTAGAGCCTTCAGCCACTGCAACAGCTATGCCTCCACTTTCAGCCTCAATGCCTCCAGCAGCCCCCATTACAGGTTCCACCTCGGCTCTGAAGTTGGTGCCGATGCCCACTGCTCCACTATCTCCGCTGCGAGTCTCCCGGACACTGGCGAGCCTCAACAACTGGATGTAGACAGCTACTGCAAAGCTGTCTAACATATCCACTAATGCAGCAGCATAATCCTCCATTCCTGCACCCCAGTTCCCTCCCCCCCCTTCCCCCCACAATTGAAGAAACTTTGAAGAAGCTCTTGGAGAATCAGAACACAATCATGGACACTTTGGTACTGTAGGGGTCAGTAATAGACGAGCTAGGAAAGGAAGTGAAGAAGATGTGGAAGTCCCACGCCTCCAAGAAGTCAGTGGACAAGCTCCGGAGACAGGTTACTAAGCTTTCGTCAACAGGATACATTCCATTTGACATGCTTATTGAACTGCACTACCCAGGCCCAGATCCTACAGCACATATACAACCCTAGCTGGCTAGTCTAAGGAGCCAGATCTTGCTGCTGACATTGCCGAGGCAATACGTCAGTTGTTCACCAACCCAGCCACTCCCGGAGTTGAGGATGATGAGATTCAGTTAGATGAGGCTGAGGTCGGTGACACTGTTGTGGACACAGAGAAGGCCAAGGAGCCATAGGGAGTTTTCTTCACTTTTACCCTTCCTTTACTCTTATTTTGGTAAGCATTGGGAACAATGCTTATTTTTTTTCGGGAGAGGGGATGGAGTTTATTTGATATATTTTGATGATTCTGAGACAAATTGGTTAGTAATAACTGACAACATTTTCTTATTTTTCCTTATTTTGTATATATTCTCTCTTTTACTCTCTCATTGTGTATATATCTTCTCTCATTATGTATATTCGTTATGCTTTCGATAGTTTTTTCTTTAAGGCTTCTTTACATGTGTTTTCTTAGTAGTTAGTGTTTAACCAAGTAGCTTCTTTTTGAATTAGTATCTTCTTTTTTATTTAATAGTCTTTTTATGTTTTCGTAGAAATTAAGCCTTTGATTTTCTTAATGCCATGGTTCTTTCCCAAGGTAGTTTTTGTGTGAGCCGGATGACATGATGGATGGCGTGACAACCTTCTTAAGGGATTGAGTCCATTTTTGGTGTTTAGGTAATAGTAGTAGTAGTAGTAATGAATAAAAAGACCTAATTAAGTCATGCTCGAAGAGTCAAACATGCTTCACTTGGTACCAACACACTTAATTACGTTCTTATGGTTAAAAACAAGGTTTTTGGAAAGAAATATCTCTAGTTAGTGACCTTGTGACTCTTGTATTGACTTAGGCAATCATCGAGTGGTTTAATCAAACCATAATGATTTTCAATCTTGAATATGGTCGTTGTGGGCCCCCGACTCTATCCTCTTTAACAATCTAGATGCGTGAGAGGTGAGATGTTTTTGTTGCAATTCCAAGTACCCATGCAAATGGTCTAGAACTTGCCACGAATGTGTTTCAAGGCAAAATCTTAATTTTTTCTTGGCTTGAGAAGTGATGGTAGGCTTTTCTTGAACCACTTGAATTTTTCCATTGCCCACCAATAATGTTATCCCTAGTCAACCCATTTGAGCCTCAAACCTTTCTCATTGATAACCATGTTACAAGCATTTACCCGTTTTGTCGTGACCTTCTCTTGGCACCCGACCTTTCCTTAAAACTCTTGTGAAAAAAATGTAAGTTTGGGGGAGAGACGAGGAACTTGAAAGAGGTATCAAGGCACAAAAAAAAGAAAAGAAATGATGAGAAGGGAAGGCAAGAAAAGGAAAGAGCAAAAAGAAAAATTCAAAAAGAAAGTAAATAAGTGGAAGAGTTGAAGGGATTCAAAGAAAAGTAATGATGCAAAGCATGGAGAAATCAAAGTGGGAGAAAATGAATGTCATGATCAATAAAGAGTGATGTTAAGTCTCTCTAGTTCCCCCAAGGAAAACAAAATGCCTCAAAGAATTGGCAAAGCATGAGCCTAGAACAGAAAATGGAGTGCTTAAGGAAAGATGAACCCGCTCTACCATAGCATATCCAACCTTAGTCCAAAAGCCTTCATTGCATTCCAAAAAATCCTACGTTATTTCAAGCCGAGTGATCTTACATTAGTAGTGATGTACATGAGAGGCAAGCCTATGGTACTTAAAGTCGTGCTTGCAACATTCTCTTGAGAGAGATGAGTGAACCTTTCACAAATCTTTGGATTGAGTGCTAAAATTCTTAAGCGAGATAGGCAAACGGATAGTAGAGGAGTTTGGGATCCACAATGTTCTACATGAAAGAGCGAGCTTCCTTGATGAATAAAGTTAACTCTTGATGCTCAATTTTCACATTAGAACTATATGTGCATAAAAGTTTAACTTGTTGCCTTGTTGATAATACATAAGTGGTGCGGGTAATTGTTGGTCCCAATTGATGTGTGAATGACTTACCTTTGATTAGCTGGAATGGCCCTTAACTTGTGGAGGTGGGAATTAATTTATTTGCTTGAACACAAGCAAAAACTTAAGTTTGGGGGAGTTGATAAGTGGGGATCTTGACTACTTATTAGCGCCTTTTAGCTTTTGTTTTAGTCTAAAAGTGTTTAATTGTGTTCTCGAAACTGATGAAATGTGCAAAATTACAGGAATGTTGGAAGTTGGACTCCCAAGATGAAATCCGACTCAAAAATGTGTAACCTAAACTCAAGGCAATAAAAGGTACATAAGATTACAAAGTGCGGACCGCAGAATTTCATATGCGGCCGCAGATGATGAAGGAAAGTCTAGCAGACTTTTGTGCAAAGTGCGGACCGCACATTAATTGTGCGGCCGCAAAAGATGGGCTAGGAACAAAGTTCAGAGAATGTGCAAATTCCCAAGTTTCCAAGCCCTTCAGAAATGCGGACCGCAGAGGAATTATGCGTCTGCAGAAGAAGTGCCTTGCGGCCGCAAACGTAAAAGTGCGGACTGTAGAAGACCAAGATATGACCGTAGTTACAAATCTGTGGACCGCAGAAAGAATGCCTCGCGACTGCAGATTATTATTATGCGGCCGCAGACCTCCACTTACTGACAAGTTGAAGAAATCTGCGGACCGCGCATGGAATTGTGCGGAATCTCCCGAAGGGCATTTTCATCCAAAATTTCCAGCCCTGTATAAATAGACTAGTTTCACAAATTTAGGTCAACTTTTGACATCAGCTGCTACATTAGCCGTTCTTTTTGCTTCTTTTAGTAGTTTTTCATATTTTGGGATATTTTAACATAGCTTTTATCATTTTGATTTTACAATATGAGTTTAATTAGAATTTTTTCTTTTATTTCTTCAATTTCAAGCATGAGTAGCTAGATTTTTACTAGGGGTTGCAACCTAACCCTAGTGTTAAACCTTATGGGTGTTTAATTTAATGCTTGTTTATGGTTGGGTGTTTATTTTTAGCCTTGTTCATGCTTTAATTTGTGGAATTAATGGTTGCAAACACTATTTCATGCATATTTGACTTAGTCTATACTTGAGAAAGAAAGACTTAGTCTAGGAAAACTTGGCTAACAAGAAATTGGGTCAATCAAGAGATTGATAATCCTAATTAAAGGTTTCAACCTAGAGATAGTAATAACCCGACTTGAGCTTTTATCAACCGTTTTGTGCAATACTCATTTGGACTTGAGAAATCCAAATTGGGAAAAATCACTCTCTGACCGAGAGGTATTGAGTGGGTAATTGAGAGTTGATAGCTTTAATACACCCCGATCAATAAAACAAGCATTAAGGTTTATATCCAAATAGGCAAACACCTAGGTGATGGTCATAGAATTAGGCTTTTTACAAAACATGAAAAACAACAAAAATAATTTCTTAGTTTTATTTCTCAACTTTGCAATTTAGTTTTAAATTAGACATAGAAACAACCCAAAATTTTGAAAGTGTAAATTAATATAGTCAAACTCACATACTACAATATATATACTCCTAACTCCAATATATAGCTCCCTGTGGAAATCGACCCCGACTCTTGTTGGGTACTATTAATGCAATCAAATGTTTCATAACCTTTATGAGATGTGAAATTGGACGACATCACTCATCTGGACCAAGCCCAAAAACAAGCCATTTCTTGGCTTTATCATTCTTCTCCCACCTCTTCAAGTCCTCAGCGGTGCAATCCGCTCTTGTCTTTGGCATATCTACTCCTTCAGCATTTTTCTTCAATGTAACCAGTGGACCATCAGTGACAATGTCCTATAGCTCATAGTCCTCTCTTTGAATGTGATCTCTCATTTTGTTCTTTCACCAAGAGTAGTACTGGCCATTAAAGAGTAGTAACCTAGCGGTGGATTGCCCTTCCCAATTTCGAGGAGTTGCACTCATCTTGATTTTCTCCTAAGTTGTTATCCTCCTCAAGGATAACCTGCTCTAATACCAATTGATATTTCATACTTCAATACCACACAAGAGGGGGGTGATTTATATGGTGTCCAATTTTTCGCGTGCACAGATTATAGAAGGACCTGGTTCTTCTATGTGTTCTTTATGCCTACTGTTTTGCGGAATAATAAATGCAGAAAGTAAAGAACAAAAGTATTTTTACGTGGAAAACACCTGGCTCAAGAGGTGGAAAAACTACGACCTACTACCCAGTAGGATTTTTCCCAACACTTCACTAAATCATTGAGCCAAAAACATCATTTACAGAACTCTTTGTAAACCTAAGGATTACCTCTAACCCTTTGTGGCAACCAGCCTCTAGCTGTTGCGACAACTTCAAGTTAACTCTAACTTGAATAGTACACTCAAAGTACCTAGGACAGTTGCTTCTAGATAAAGCTGAAAGGTACAACTCAAAAGCCCTACTACAATGAAACTAGAATAAAAGACAGACACTTGAAACTGGTTCTTCTATCTGGTTCATGTAGCTGCAGGTTCGCACACTTGAATTACACATGAATTGCTTGTAAAATACCTTGCTATTTTGCTCTCAACTCACGTTTAACGTTAGCGTTTGTGCGTACCTGTACAATGAGAACATCCTGCAATATATAAAGTTAGTAGAATAGGAAATAACCAGAGTTCTAATGTTATACTCTTCTTTGGTGGAAGAGTTCTAGTTATCTTCAACTTCTAACTCCTCCCTTATCTATGATAGAGTTCTCTTCGAGTAAGAAATCCTTCTCCTTATCACTTATGCAACCATTTCGTTCAGGAGATATAAAATATAACCACTTAAGATTATATCCTTCACGTGCATACCTTGTGCTCGAATATGCCGGTGTTTGTGTACACTGTGTACGGACCTGGTTCATGCTTGAGTTCCTTTGTCAATCATCAAAACAATCATCACTTAGGCCAACAGAATATAACTTCAATGTCGATGCTACCAGCATCCTATCTGCCATCGAGTACATCAAAGATACCAAGTGGCCGTGACCATTGCAGTCTGACCCTATCCAGAGAGATCCTAACTTAATGTGTAAGTATCATGTCACTCATGGCCATAGAACCTAGGACTGCCAATAGTTAAGAGAAGAAGTAACCCGGTTATTCAATAATGGACATCTCCAGGAATTTCTGGGTGATCGAGCCAAAAATCACTTCAGGAATATGGACACCAACAAATAGACCGAACAAGAGTAACCTCAACACGTCATCAACATGATCATTTGTGGAGTCGAGATCCCTTAGGGACCAATGCTAAAGCGCACTAAGGTCTTCTCAATATTGCCCAATATTTCTAGATTAATTCTTTCCAAGATAGACTGATAGAACGAAAAACTATTCTGTGATAGTGGTAATGCGGATCACAGAGCTTTGGCGAACTCAAATGGCGCAACAAATCACACTTGATATTTACTTTTTTGCTTTGAAAAATAATGCAAAAATACGGAAAAAAGAGGGGGGAGTATTTGCAAATTTTGATAGAGTGAAAAATGAGACTAAGCCTATGAATTTGTAGCCAGCCAATTGGAGTTTCAACAAGTGCGGAGATGCATATTCATGGAAAAGGTGTCTCTTCGGCAAAAACAATTTTTTGTTAATTATTGTTTGGTTGTGAATTTTAAATTCCAAAATGGCCGTTGGGAAATACTGTGGATTTTAAATCAAAATTTCGAGAACAAAAAGAAAAATAAAAGCGAGAAAAATAACTAAATTATGTCCAAAAAATATATTTCGAAGCCAAAGCCAAAACTGAAGTCGAGCGATGATAGCACGAGACTTGCTCTTTTTTAAACTCTTTAAGAACGCCAACTCAAAAAAAAAATCATTTTCCTCCATTTTTCATTCACACCATAACCAAAAAACCCAATAGAATCTTAAATAGATCACCTGCTAAGTTCCACGAGAATTGTACAACTTATCGTCCTAAATCAATGGCGTGAAATTTGAATAAACTCATGTTTATACTCGGGTTGAAGCAGTTTATTTCTCACTTCAGCTTATTATTATCATTGTCTCTTTTCATAACTTCACATATCAACAGGAAACTCTTCATGAGTTGCAAAAAAAGCATACACCAGAACAAGAAAAGCCTGTTTAGTTTTTCAGATATGGCAATTGTTTGGAGAGAATAACAAAGAAGATATTTGGAAGGCTTTCATACCACGTGCAACTCGCGTGAATTGTGAGATCTGATAGTTCTCTGACATTGGATAAAGATCTACTCTTATCCAAAAGCTAAGTACTAGTATAAGAAAAAGCAGAAGGAATAAGCACTCCCAGATGGTGTCTAGTAATCAATGAAGTGAGTTGAAAATGATGAGATGTCAAGTTTAAATTTCAACAAAAGCAAAAACAATGTGATTTCTTCATCCAAAAAAAATAGGTAAGGAAAAGTAGGTGTATCTGTTTGTGCTTTTGTGTCAATGATTTTGTCGAACTGGTTGATACCAACTAGTTTGTGTCCAACAAATGTATATAACTGAAAATTTTTATTTTGTGTCACACAACTGACACTAGATTTATCTCACAACAAAGAGGACCCAAGGTTTTGTGGATCCAAATATGTAAGAATTGAGTTCACTTTGTTGTGAGATAAAACAAAACCTGCACACGACTAGAGCCAGTTGTGTGAGGAACGTAGTAAACTTTTTCCAAATAACTTGAGCAAATATTAAGAGCATAACCAATTTTGCTACATCAGAATTATTTTAATGATTTTTGTCTTTCTCCGAGTGGGGAAATACAATCAATTGCTTCTCTCAACATATTGGAAAGTTTCCTCTGGTTTTCTCAAATACTTCCTCTGCCATAAGTGCCGCCTTACCATCAGCCTTCTTGATCTCTAACTGAGCCTTCCCAGTACCTCCTGAAGCATTTGCATCAAAGCCAACTGCAACGGCAGTTTCGGCTTTGGCTCCATATACCAAACGCTGTGCAAATATTGTTGGGAAAAAGAACTCAACAATTGGTTATAAAGTAAGAAATATCAAAGTCCGGTAGTACAGGATTAAATGGGAAAGACGAAAAGGGAGCAAAACCAGACCTTAATTCTTGACAGATTGATAGCACCAAAGCACATTGGACAGGGCTCACAAGAGGCATAGATCTCACAGTCTGAGAGCTCGATGCAATTGAGCTTTTTACACGCCTAAATATGTATCCACAATAAGAAGCAAGATAAAAGTTTGATAGAAACATGAGGTAACACAATGGTGAAAAAGCAAAGGACATCATATAGACAAATTGACAGATCAACACTACTTGAGAGTATCTGAATCTTAGTAATCATTCCAGAATGCTCATCGATATCATATCACTGCATCTGATGATTCTCCCGTAAACTCTTACGATTTTCAATCATCTTCCATCGATCAGTGAAAATAACTCAAGAGTTCTTTAGCATCAAATGATTTCACTTTCTTAATTGACAGAAAGTAAAAACCGTAGAGCTCCCATACATTAAATGATTTTTATTTAACAGGAAGTCTAAGAGTAACGTCTGTTATTTTGGTTGATCGATTATGAATTTGCTGTTGCAGCAGTCACATTGTCTCTTCTTGAAGAAAATTCATCTAATGGAAGAAGTATGTACCAAAAGATGGCCAAGATAGGCAAATAATATGAAGTTCCAACGAGAATAAGCATCCCTCATCCTTACCCCTACAGAAGGAAGTGAGAAGTCCGTGCAATATTAAGAAATTAATAGTTAAGCCGATTAAGTTTTGCTAGATTCACAAATCCTGCCTTGGACAAATTATCAGCATGAACTCGAGCAGGTACAGAGATCACAAAAAACATCTTTCCACCATAGGCATTCATTGCCTCAACTCTTTTTCATTCTTCTATGAGCTTGAGTATTCGATCCAAAATCAAACTATCAGTAGTCTGTATAGAAAATGATATGATTGATTCACCAATGTTCACTTCTTCTCTGACCCGGCTCACTAGAACGTAGTGCCACCCAAAATCATGGTACCGATGTCATAAGTAATTGTCCTAAGCAGTAAGAGAGATTTTTGTTTTCTTTTATAAGTAATAAGTGGAACCACTATTATGTATTCTAGTCAGCATTCTTCTGGCAAGCACTCTCACCTTGATTTTCTTTAGGTTTAGACAGTTCCGTTTGGAATGATCATGTTTGCCACAAGTATAGCAAATTTTGGCCCTTGATTTCGGACCAGCTCCTGGACTTTCCATGACCTTTTGGATCTGTTAGCCTTGTTTAAACTCCTATTTTGACTCCTGCCCCTATCTTGTGTGATAAAAGCATGTCCTAGGTTTTAAGGCTTCTCCGAATCTTCTGGTTGACATTAATTCCTTTAACTCAATGATATTCTTACTATGTTGGATGGTTGAAACCAGACTGTCCTAGGAAAGATGACAACTACTTCAAGCAAAATAACTTTATCTTTTTTCCCGAGTTGTACTCCAAGGTTGGCAAATTGTATAAAACTACATTAATTATATTTAAATGTGACAGTATTTGTGGCTTCACTCATTTGGACAGAATACAACTGCTTCTTCAAGAACAACTAGTTTGTCAATGTATTAGGCATATAGAGATTTTCAGGTCTCATCCAAATCCCATTAGCTCTATCTTTATCATTAAAGTTATTAAGAACATCATCTGGTAAAGTTATAGGCTGATTGCACTAACTGCCCTTTTTTATTCATGTTTGTATAATCTTCATTTTTCACGGATACATGCTTCTTCTTCTTGCCTTTTACTGTCTTGTTTTAGACTGTGTTAAATGAACAAATCTCTCATTCTTATTTGTCATGTGGAAAAACCACTATCACCATCATGTGGAAAACCGGTATCACCATTTTCCCGCATCATCTTTTTTATTCCTGATGACTTCATAAAATGTTCAACTCATGTAAGCTGTTATAAACACAAGTACTCTCGAGAACTTTTAAATATATTTCCGAGTTCAATTATCCTCACCAATAGTTGCTGGATGATTCCTCTTAAATTCATTACCCTATATTAATTAAAGGTGATAGTTTTTTCTTAAGGGAAAATGCTAGGGATGCTATGGCGCTGTTTAACTTCCTCCACTAAGTGCAAGGAAATATTTTATTGTAAATTACACACATATCCTTTACTTGTTAGGGCTTCTATTTAGTTTTGCCCCTACCTTTCCATTTTTCATCATGGAAGTATCAGATCCAAAGATTTCGCTAAAAATCTTTTTCTAGCCAAAGCAAGTTTCATTGTTCCGGGTAATATGCTCTATTCCACCTTTAAAACATTTTCCAATTATTTCTCCCTTGATCTTGCTTTTTTTTTCTTCTTTTTTGATAACCGTGGTGTCCGGGCCAGCTTGCGCACACGTCGACTAAATCCACGGGATACCTGCTACCTCCGACCACCAACAGGTACCAGGTAACTCTGTCCACCAACGGTTGAACAGATGAGAAAAAATCACCTAATATTTTTTTTTGCCTCTGCTCGGATTTAAACCTAAGACCTCATAATTCTTAACCCACTTTATTGACCACTAGGCCACATTGCCTTCTTTGATCTTTCCTTCTCCTTCCCCCCCCCCCCCCCCCCCCAACCACCAAATCAACCCTCGATAGTGTTCTTGTTATGCAGTGCTCTTCAAACTCTAGAGAACAACCTCAACACCCTTTATGTTAAGTCACATAACAACGAGAAAATTTTACTTGCATTCATCTTCTATACTTATCTTAGCCTTTTCTTTCTTTCTTTTCTTCTTGTCCGTCCATGATGCAAATCAAAAGGCCAAGAATTCAAAAAGTCCAAGAATCCATCCAAGATTAGGATTTCTTTTCCTTGAAGATGAGGAAATCTTATTTTTTGTTTCCTAGTAATTTAATTCTTATTTTAGTAGGATTATATTCGTAGTTCTAGTCAAACTAGGATTGTTAGTTGGTATCTCATCCTTACTAGAATTCTCTTTTCTATTTTAGTTAGATTAGGTTTTCCTTAGCCTTATTCTAATTCTAGTTTAACTAGGATTAGTTTTTCTTAATCTCATCAATTTTACTCATTATAAGGCCTATTTAAAGGCTCAATATGCTGAAAATAATGATGGGTGATTAGTTTTTCTAAGCTCTTGCTTCAAAAACGTGATTTACTTTTTATTTCACCGTTCCTTCTTTATTCAAAGCTTCTTGCAATCTTGAGGGATTGAAGAACGTGTGGGTGAGGTTTCTTTTCATCTTACATTCTTCTAACATGAGCTTGAAGAACGCTTCGCTAGTTTTGTGAAAAACTTTAGCGGGGTGCTTTTGTTTTTCTCTCTTCGTACTTGAGAGGTGCAAAACATTGGAAGTACATCAGTTCATTACAAGTAATACTTAGAGGTTATCACATTCAACTTTTCATGGGCAAGAAATACCTTAAAACACAATTTCAACAAAGACCCTAAACATAAATGTCAGTAGATTATGTAGGAAATGACAGAACATTTAAGCGTGAGGGTGAAGGATGACAGGTTGGACGCTTGGAAACTAAAACATATCATGAACAAGCTTTACTTTCTGAAATGATTCTTGACACATAACAAATTGTTGGAGAAGAAAGCAGCGATCCATAGATATTACAAACGTCATCCAGTTTTCGGAAACAGATTCAGGACGTGTACAGTGCTATTAGAATGGAAGCGCATGAGAGGAAAAAGAAAAACAGAATACTTGTGGAATTTTTAGGTTCGCACTTTCATCTTTATATTCTTCAGAACTGAAATGATTTTGGTGAAGTTTATGCTTCATCTTGTTGTTTATAATGTCAAGCAGAAGGGAAATCACTGTATTCAGCACATTATGAACTGCATAAACCAGTCGACAGATACATGTGTTGGTGGGAGGTAAAAGGTAACCCGTGGAAGGTGCGCGTAAGCTGACTTGGAGATAACCATCATAAAAAACAAAAGCTACCACATTAAAAAATTGTGAAATATATGGACAACTGGAGGGACCATAACCGAAATGGAAATTGGTTAAGTGAAGCCACACCCTAACCAATGGTGGAAGGAGATTAAAGACCTTCAGATTGTTATGTTCCTGGTAATTGGCACGAGAGATTATCAGAGAACAGGTGTGCTATCATAAGAGTAACTGCCTCGAATATTTTCTGTTAGTTGTGTGCTATGGGGCTATCCAACATTACCCATTCACCCTGTGAAACTTGTTCACACCCTTTCTTTACATGGCATTTCAATTGATTCTTGCTATCTGGGATGGGATAAGGAAGATCACTCAATGGCTAACCATGATTGCACGGAAGCGGTTTTACTTCGGATAAGGTGGGGGGTTGAGGTGGACAGAAGTGGGTTTCTTCCTATGGTGATTGATTCTTGCTTCTTCTGACCATCCATTCACATTGTTTTGGTGGGAAGTTGGCGGAAGAGTTCTCCTTCCTCAAATTTTGCAGATTGCTACTGCTGCTGATGATGATGTGTGTGTACATACATGTTGATTGAGAGATGTAATTGAGAATATACCTCTTCAAATTTTCTTTCCTTATCGGACTGATAAATGTTAATGAATCTAGCTTTAAAACTGCAAAATGTCATAGTTTACACTTGTTAATAGCCTGCAACATTTTTTAGATGTTCTATGAAGCACTGCTACTTAGTTTGGAGAAATTAGGTTTCAATGGCAGCAAGAGGAAGAAACTCCTTGAAAAGAGAATGAAATATGTTTTCTATTTGACTTGTAAAGAATAAAGTAATGTTATGTTGAGTCGAAGAGGTGGATGCGATACTACAGAGCAGAAACTGCAGTTAACTCTGCTAGATAATTTTTCTCCCAAGGCGGAAGGACTAGAATTACTTAAAAGGTATTCTAAACGCGAAGTTAGGAGAATTTAATGCCTGCTATTCTTTTTAATTAACCACAAAAAGTGACCGGTATTGATTAATACAATAAAAAGGAAACATAGAAAACGAAGGGACAGTAGACTAAAATCTCCGCAAGAGATAGTATAGGGCAAACTCCTAAGTATCTATCCCATGAAATCGCATGTGAACTATAAATGATACTACATTCTTTTAAAGTTCAGAAAAACTTGATTCTAGTCTTCTTGTTTTTTCATCTAACCATGTGCCAAAGGCTACCAGTGGCCACCGGTACATCAAGATTGATTTGATATGAATTTCTTCATCATATTGTTGAGGAATCCTTAGTGATAAAACTACGCCTATATATTATCCACATTGTTCATGGTAGAATCAAGGTGAAATTGGCCACTTATCTCTAGAACCACTATCTTGAATATTAAAATCCTTAAAGGCATTTCTGTATCTACGAAACAAGAAACTCATCCTGCCACCGAGAAGGATCTCCATTTGTAAAATAATTACGAGGTGGAGGGGGGTGGGGTGGGGACTTCATTATTGAAAATATAATTACACATGAAAGCAGAATTTTGATTGGTTCATGGCATGAGTATATGTAACAATAGCTATATTTCTCTTAATCCAATCTTTTTGAACTTCTTACTCATCTCAAAACAAGAATATATAATTTATAGCACCTAAATTGATCTCCACGCCTCTCCTTAAGTGCTGCTCGACTTCATTGTAATTAGGCTATTTCAGCCCCATCATCATTGCAGAATAAAGAAGTATTGCATATAGGAGCAATAATTATTCTTTGTGAAGCCAATAGTTGCTGCTCTAATTCCTTTTCGTACTTAATTGGAATCACCAATACAATAACATCTGGATATTCATCTGAGTTTAATTATACCACAAAATATGTGTTCGGCTCAAAGTAATAAAGTTATACATTACAACTTCTTTTGTAGCAATATCATGATAATGGATTCATAGAGACAGTTATCTGATCACCGATCGATAGCATCAAACAGAAAAAAAAAGGGTAAAAGGATAGGAAAGCATCGTACCAGAAAGTCCAACCACAGGCATACAGTAGTTATTCAACAAGCGATAAGGTGATTAAAGACGATAGGGTAAAGATGGAGATGTTCCAATAAGGGGCACACAAGCAAAAAATAGGAACAACGACGCAGCAACAAGTTGAATCCAACACATTATTGAGTCAACACAAAGACAACAAATGTCTTGTAGTGTAGAAGCTAACTAACCTCTCGTACTGCTGTTACCTCTGCATGAGCAGTAGGGTCAGAATGCTTCAAAACCATGTTGTGGCAGCTAACTAGTACTTTATCATTGCGAACAACAACTGCACCAAAGGGGTGCCCATCTCCACATTCTACACCTTTATAAGCTTCTTGAACTGCAATTGTCAAGAATTTGTGATCTCTATCCTGTTCATCTGGTAGGAGATAGTACAAAAATATGTTTAACGAGAACTCCACTGTTGATGAACTTCTTAAAGCAATTTAAACTTAACCGAAATAGTTAGGCATATGATATGTCTCATTCTTCCTGCTACAACAGAATCATCGCAATGGTCCAACAATAATCATGTTAAGTCATTTTTCATGACATCATTTAGGCAGAGAGAATTCAGAAAAGCAAGAAAACTAAGTCAAAAGTGACAACATAACCAAAAAAAAGAAAAAAGAAATTGATACCAAACGATAAGACAATTTGGACTCAGAAATTCGCCATGCCTTTTGGTAAAATGGCAAACCACACAACCAAAACCAATTACAAACAAGAAAAGAAAGAGTAACAAATTTTCAATCAAGAAACTATGATGCTGCTTTAGAACTCATAGATGTCAAGCACTCTGTTAAAGCCGTAAAATCCATGTGACCATTGCTGGTTTACAGGATGATAGAACGCCAAAAACTATTTTGGCATATAATCAAAGGTCCAATATAAATGCAATCAGAGCCAATTCGTGAACAACCAAAACTTACTCGCATCAGTGTTCACATTGAACCAATAAATACATTTTACATGCCTTCATATACACTATACTCATTAAAGCATAATTGATTAATACAAATTCTCACCTTAATTTATCACTTAATAATGGCAAATTAATATGGTTTGATGTAAACACTGAGTGAGGGTAACTTTTTATCCAGCGGAAACTTGCTAGTCACAGCCACATAAAAAGGCATGGACTGTTTCCAGCTACATGTGAAACTCACTTTAGCAATTAGAGGCAATTTCTGATATAGTTAGAAAAAACAAAAAAAGACAGGTAATTAAATCACTTCAACAAATTATGAGTCAAAACTGTGAACAACACTGATAACATAGAATGGAAATTAGCAAAATCAGTCCTATTCAAGAAAAATTACTAGAAAGCAAGCACAGTGACTGAATCCTGACCTATTCAAGAAAACAATCAAACAATCAGATGGGCATATGCCTTACCGTTAGCTTCTTCCATGCTGAATGAAACTCCACCGGATTTTGCGCAAATGGATATTGATGGAAACAATTTAATGAATTTGTTGGAAACAATTCAAAGAATCCTGGACTATACATGGTCCCCGCATATTTTTATAATTGTAATAATAATAAGTGAGCAAATCCGTAAGGCAAAACAGTTAGGGATTTGTTTTTATTTGTCCAATGTTTTGATGTATACACTTATAGCGTGTTTGGCCTAAAATTTGGCTATAAGTCTGTCTGTGTTTGGTTACTTAATTTAAAAAGTATTTTTGAACAGTAATTAGTATTTGATTAATTTTTTTAAAATATTTTTTTAAAACTGGTTCTAAGTATTTCTTTTTTTTCCTTCCAAAAACTTGATCAAACAACTCAATTTATTTTGGCCAAAAAAAATATTTTTGGCCCGAAAAAACACTTAGTCAAACAGACTATAACTATTTTTATCTAGAATTTTATATTTTCTGTGTGCCCAACGCAAATTGGTCACCAATTTGTTGAGTAACTCTTGTGTGTCACAAATCTGTTACCATCTGAAACCAGTAATTCGTTTCTTATCAGCATTATATATTTACCCCACTTGTCTCAATAATTAATACTAGTCTGCATGTAATCATCATCACTACTATACGGATAATTGGCTACTACTTCACGTATTCTCTCCCAGCAATTTTGCAGACTCTGGTTTACAACTTGTGGTCTCCATTCCAGTTTTGAGAGGAATATCGTAGTTCCATTAAACTATAAAGACAACATTTAATGATATATGAATAAATATATTTACCTAGTTTATTTTATTATTATAACAGGTTATTAATATTTTGTTGAGTTGTCTATCACAGAATTTTAATGATAATTACTTCATACTGGTCTGTGATAAATGATTAATTTATCTTTTTATTTTTATTCAAAATAACTGTCAATTTATATAATCCAAAAAAAATCTAATTTGTTTTTCCTACTTATCCCTAAAAAGTTTTTTACTCCTCACATTAGATTATGCTGCAACATCTAATTAAAGGGTAGTTTAGTCACACTAATAGTTTGTTTGGCCAAACTTCTAAAATCAGCTTATTTTGAAAAGTGTTTTTTTCAAAAATACTTTTAAACAAGTGTTTTTGGTGAGAAGCAGTTTGCATTTGGCTAATTAATTTGAAAAATACTTTTGAGCAGTAATTAGTATTTGATCAAGCTTTTGAAAACTACTTCTAAGTGTATTTTTCTCAAAAGTGCTTATTAGAAAAGTGTTTTTGGAAAGAAGTTAATTTTTTCTGCTTCTCCTCAAAAGCACTTTTTTTTCTTCCAAAAGCTTGGTCAAACACCTCAATTTTTGGCCAAAAGTGCTTTCGGCCAAAAAAAGCATTTTTGCCCAAAAAAAGCTTGGCCAAACAAGTTATTACTGTGATGATGGATAAAAATTCGATGGTCCTTAGTTTAACAGCTTATAAGCACTTTTTGGCTTATGTAGGCTTTTGGTAAGCCAAGCTCTTATAAGTCAAAAATAAACCAAAAGTCATAAGATCGTCACCCCGACTTATGATTTTTTAGCTTATAAGCTGTGTTGACATATAAATTTTATTGAAATTAAATCGGTAATATAATTGGGACTATATTTTAAAATTCAAGATATATTAGTTCAAATAAACTTATTGGGCTAGTATAATTGGATTAATTATAAGCCTAATATATATGAATTAAATAAATAAACTTTAGTCCATTGAGTTAACCCATTTAGTTGGGCTACAAGTGATGAGCCCACTTCATTAGGCCCAATATGCCATCTTCCTAGAGGCCCAGTTTGGTATCACGTGTCAAATTACGTGGCATGCCATGTCAAGAAAAAAAAGCCAATAGGATTGTGTCACGTGTCAAAATGACAAGGCATGCCAAGTCAAATTAAAAGGCCAATGAAACCGCACCACGTATGCAAGTGATATTTTCTGGCCAATCAAATACGGTCTTGTCACACTTCAATTTGATTGGTCGGAAAGAGTTTGTTTTTATCATAACTTTTCCCTCCCACAACTATAAATAGGGGTCTTCATAACCCAGAAAGGAGATCAGAAGTTATAACAAGAAGCAAGAGGGAGCTCGTGGATCAAAGGTTGCGGATTTCTCTAAAAGCTACAGGAATTCAAGTGTTCTAAGGATTAAAAGATCAAGACGAAGATTCAAGAACAAGCTGCAAGCCCTTGGATTAAAAGTACGTCAAGATCAAGATCAAGCTTCAAGCTTCAAGCACTTGGATTAAAATAAAATAAAATTCAAGATTAAGCTCGGAGACTCTTTTATTTACTGTTGAAAAGAAGAATCAGAGGATTCATAGAGATTGTAACACTCAAACATTTAAAATAAAATACTACGAATGTTGCGATATTTTTCTGTCTTAATTATATTTTCTCGACGCAATTTATTGTCTACAAATTCTGGCATGCCTAGTTGTTACACCCCATATTTTTGTACATAAAAGTACGTTATAAATAAACTAATGATTGCTCAGAAGTAAGATGTTACATCCCGCATTTTTCTTGTAAGTTAATATTTCATCGTAAGTTAATCGACGTAAGCTCGGGAATGAGATTATTTTGAGATTTTAAGTATTATGCTATTTCAAATAAATGATGAGTAAATTCATGAAGGTGAGAGGGTAAGAAAATCGAAGAAAATGAGTTTCGTTGAAGGTTGTCGATTTGGAGTAAAATGCGGTCCGAGTTATAATACCCGATATTTATGGACTAGTACCATACAAGGTATCATATGACCATGATATTATGATGTATAAAGTATATTAACATTAAGTAGAATTTTAAGTAATTCGAAATAATTATTAATTATGCAGGTAATTGGTTAATTACCGGGTAACAGGACACTACCTAATTACCTAATAAATGGATAAAGACTAAACTGAAAAATGTGACAACATGTGTTAAGCTTTAGTTAATCCTAAGGTGACTAATCGTGTTGTGTGTCTTGGTGGCACCTTTAGAGGAAAGTTGGAAAGGCAACGTGACAATTAGAATAATTTTGTCACTTTATCATGGTTTTATTTCTACCGTAGAGTGTAGGTGATTGAACCAAAGTCAATCATTTAATTGTTGTTCATATTCTATATTTTGAACTAAGCAATAAGCAGTAGCTATATGCAATAGTTTGGAAGTATTGTATGGCCTAGTTTAGAATTTGATTTCAACACGCTTCCAGCACGTTTAAGAGAAATGCCTGCAATCTGTCCTTCCTTTCCTGAATTGGCATGAGAAAAGGTCTTGCTTTGGAGGACTAGATCAAGATTTCGTTGCCAGTGGAAGCGAGAACTCACAGGTTTATATATGGCATCGAGGCTCGGGTATGTTAAGGCTATCCCTTCTTTCTTTTGGCATGGTCTAAATTATACGAAAGAAACGAGCAAACTCATAGTTTTCATAAATTACTCTATTCATAGAAATACTAGGGGTGTCTATATTCTTGATTCCCCATGTGAATTATTATTATCTTCTATTCATGGGTCTCAAAAATACGCATGTTGGCAAATTTTATTTCATGATATTAATCAGAGGCATAATGGCCTTATGACGTACCGAGAGATTTTATTGACGTACTTCATATGCATTTCATGCATTTACATATGCACATTNGAATTATTATTATCTTCTGTTCATGGGTCTCGAAAATACGTATGTTGGTAAAGTTTATTTCATGATATTAATCAGAGGCATAATGGCCTTATGACGTACCGAGAGATTTTATTGACGTACTTCATATGCATTTCATGCATTTACATATGCACATTGACTCATGAACAAATGGCGTTATATACGCGTATATATGTAAATATATGTATATGGGATATGGGAAAAGGTTACGGCGTTATATACGCACCACCACCTGATCAGCTGGTATATGATGATGATGTTGCCCACAGTGGCTGAAATATGGTTCAAACGGCGTTATATACGCGTATATATGTATGTATATTCAAACGGTGTTATATACGCGTATATATGTATGTATATATATGTATGTGGGATATGGGAAAGGTTATGGCGTTATATACGCACCACCACCTGATCAGCTGGTATACGATGATGATTTTTCCCACAGTGGCCGATATGATATGATGGGATGCCCTCAGAGGCTGATGATGTTATGAAACATGTACCTATGCACGACATGACATTCATATGCATATGCATGACACTAAAAGTAATTTATGATTTACAAAGCTATTCAGGCTTACAGGTTGAGTCACGTGCTCTATATTTCTTCCATGTCTCTTATTTACTTATTTATGTGCCTTACATACTCGGTACATTATTCGTACTGACGTCCCTTTTGCCTGGGGACGCTGTGTTTCATGCCCGCAGGTCCCGATAGACAGGTCGAGAGCCCTCCAATAAGCTATCAGCACAGCGGAAGATGTTGGTGCGCTCCATTTGCTTCGGAGTCACTTGTTTAGTTAGTATGATTTAGACGGGTATTGTTTGGTGTGGCGGGACTCTATCCCGACCTTTATGACATTTATGTACTCTTAGAGGCTTGTAGAAATATGTCGTATACGTGAAATATTGTACGGCCTTATCGGCCTATGTTTTGAGTTTGTAAATGATTATGTTGGCCTATTAGGCCAGTATGTCACGTGTATATGATGATGTAATAAGAATGATACGTTACGTTGGTACTCGGTCGAGTAAGATACCGGGTGCCCGTCGCGGTCCATCGGTTTGGGTCGTGACAAAAGTGGTATCAGAGCAAATCTGTCCTAGGAGTCTACAAGTCGTGTCTAGTAGAGTCTTGTTTATGGGTGTGTCGTGCACCACACTTATAAGCAGGAGGCTACATGGCATTTAGGATTGTCACTCTTTCTTCTTACTCTAGATCGTGTGGTAGAGCTTACTTATAATAATTGGAATTTTGAAATTCTATTCTATTCGTAATAAGACGATACCTATATTCGGAAAGAAGGTTGGAAAGAGAGATAGTTGAGAAAAAGTTGAGTCAGAGGAATTGAATTTTTGTATGATGCCTACAATAAGTAAATGTGAGGTTTTTAGCAGATCATCGGTGTACTGAAAGATGTAAGCTTCCTGATAAGAAGCCTTAAGGAAAGAACGCCTATCCATCTTTATGGTGAAGGACAATGAGAGATTAAGAAGGTAAGTACAAGTTTCAATAAGTAAAAGAAGCAAGATGAAAAAGGGTACGAGGTACCCAGTTAATGAAGGTTAACAGCGTTTATAATTGAGGCAGAGAAACATAAGCTTTTTGAGTTATATTCAATAGTAACAGAGGTATTGACATTTCTGAAGGATATTGCAAATTTTCTAATAGGTCTCTTTATGAGACACCCAGATGGTACACTCTAAAATAGTACAACCAGATATAAGTACTACAAATACATGCACTATAATCCTTGAGGGGATATATACTATCTTAGTGTGGCTCGCGTCCCTAGTAAAGCAAGAACGTTAAGCTACTTGAAGAGCCACATGAAGGAGCAAAGGGAAGCTGAAAGCAAAAGAATGTCTTGTTCGAGTTTTCAGAATAAAGTGGTAAGCATAAATGTTAGCAGGGAATAAGAAAAGAATTAATGATGCATTATGAGTATGATATGATATGTGGATGATAACGGTAGATAAAAAAGATGACAGTATTACAGAATCTATGTCAAGTAAAGGAAAAGACAAGAGGTGATAGGCTTTGAGACAACAAAAGAGTATAGTCCATAAAGTCATATCCTCATTTCAAGAAATAAGTTCGTGACTCCAGTGCGACTACCTGAAGGAAAAGTTAAAACCCCTGAATAATAGAAACCAATATGGATTGGTGAACAAGATAAACTAAACATAAATTAGGGACTGGGTGATTTGATAATAGTCGGCCTCATGAGAATTTTAAATTTCGGTAGTAGAATGGACAACAGAAGAAGATTCAGGAGAAAATCAGAGAATGGTCATTCTGGAAGATGCTTCCCTAAAGCAAGCAATGTAAGCAACGTTAAGCTTAAGGGACTGTAGGTACTAATTACATTAAGTATCACCCTCGCGAGTAGGGAATTTTGTTATCCTTGATTCAGAAGGATTATCGCAAGGCAAGTAAGGGTCATTGGTGATGTGAAAGGACGCCAAAGATGAAGAGCAAAAACATCTATAGGCAGGTCATCATAGCTTCAAGTCTTAGTACACCCCTAAAGGGGGAATATGGAATAATATGGCATTAAGTCAGAATTAAGTGGTTCTAGTGACTATGGAATGGTAAAGGAAGAATGCGGTAAATGAAAGATGAATGAGATGGAACTTATCCAAATCTTATAGATACGCTATGATTCAAGAATATTGTACAAGCATGACGTCAAGGAGAGGAAGTAAAGGTTCCTGCCCGAGCTATTATTAATAAATAAGGAACCAGTGCGAGACATAAGTTAAGACGAAGGAAATAACCTAAGAAAGATTATGAGGAATATTGATATGAAAATAGGCCAATGAGTAGTTAGTAAATGGTCAGGAAGATCCCAGTTATGGCTAAACAAGAGGTTATGGACGAGTCATCAGATCGTGTATGATAAACATAGTAGAACCCAACATGGAGAATTCAGCCTCGAAGGATATCATTATAATACTCAAAGATATATATTCAAACAAGATTCGGGGTAGTTAAAGATACCGTATGAGTGTTACGGGGAAAAAAGAAAGTGCCACTGGGAAGATAGTCAAAATATCAGTTTAGAAGCAACCATACAAGCACAAGGGCGTGGAAACAAGAAACTACGGATGATTATAGGCAAGTAAGGACATCAAAAAGGTCCGTAATAAGCCCACAACTTTACGAGAGTTAAGGGTTCTCCCTAAGTACTACAATGAAAGACTAGCTGGGGAAATAAGGAAGAAGGCTTCAACCTAATCACAACGACCTAAAAAGGAAAGGGTCGTGTAACAACTGTCTCACAACAACATTGTAAGCACTCCAAAGAAAAGTGGCCCCTACCGTGGTTAATGAACGGGAAGAAAAAAAAATTAAAGTAAAAATCCGAAGGTCATATGAGTTGCATGAAAACTATAGCATGCGTGGGAACCAAGATAAGCTAAGTATGGACGCAACAAGGGGGCAGAAAGACCAGGAAAGGAAATAGCTTACGTTGAAAGAAAGCAAAAATCTAACAAAAGAAATTATTCAATCAATGATCCAGAGTTGGTTACGTTATGAACTCACTTAAGGGTTCGGAGTTTTATACATGCAGCATATACATCCGTAGAAGATTCTGGTATACGTCAAATGAAAGAATTGAGACCAGGTCATAAACGAAGGATTAAATTATTAAAGGGTTGTATCATGCATATTTATCAAGCCCATGAAAGGCTATTAAGGTTGAACAGAGAGGAGAGGAAACTGAAGAGTTACATCAACTACGTAATCACGAGTCTGATTAATGGACCTAGAAAATTAGAAACATCGTGATCGAGAACATTGCAAGATCTTCCTTAAAATCATTGGTACGAGAGAGATAGTACAACAACCATAGTCTATAACGACTCTGCGATAAAGCCAGTAATAAGAAGTCAATATGAAGCTTCCACCAGATTATAGTATTATAATAAAGCTCCAAGTTGTGGATATGAATCATACCTATATGGAAGGAAGGTTATGAAAGAGATACAAGGTGTGATGCAAGATTTTAAGGTAAGTAAGCTAAAGGTGAACAACGTACGAGATACTCAAATGCAGAAGGGTGTGAATAGTCCATACTTCGGATAGAAGGCTAGAAACACAGGGATTCAGTATCCAGGAATGATAGCAGTATCGTCAATGGTATATTTTCTAGCCTATGGTTTCTAGGTACAGAGAGATCTGGCCAAAAGAGTAAAGACGAGTTAGAGACAATGAGATGCTCGCTTGATGTTCTAGAATAATACAAGGAAATCTATGGTGAATCAAGATTGCGAGTAGTATAAATGGATATATGTAGGTCGCAAGCTAAAGTATGATATAGCGACAAGATTTTAGGAAGACAAGAGTAAGAACAAGAAAGGGTGAGTGAAAAGGTGACGGGAATGAATAAGTTCGCGGGATTAAGCCCATGAAAACATGAGAACTGATGGGTTCTCTAAGTTATATAAGGCTCAGTATAGCCTGAATGAACTCAAAGGAGTCTAAGACTAGTAGCATTTAGAAGAGATGTAATGTTGCCCTGGTAGTGAAATGAAGGTGTAATTGTGACAGATAAAAGATAATGTTTGGGCCTTCGATTGAATAATGATTTGAAGAAAAAAAGGGAGAAGTAGAAAATATTTCGCTGACGGTACGAGATCAGAATACCCCCATAAGGTGAATCACATCGAGATACTATGAAATACGATTATGGAAATCACTTCCAATATTCCTCAATGCAACGTAAGCCCTAGTTGCAATGTTTTACGTAAGAAGTTTCAAGTTATCAGTGGTATATTGTAGATCAATATTGAGGCAAATCATAATAGAGGGACAAAAGTCACAAATTATGAGGTGATATTAGGTCGTCGTTCTTAAGATGAACAAGTAATGAGGATGCATTAAAGGACTTATATTTATATATATGGGATAAGCAACGAAAGTAACCTGGAGTTCGGTAGAAGACCTCAGTAATGATAAATCGAAGTAAGAGTTATGGTATAGTATGACCTACCTAGATGCAGTAAAGTCATACAAATGGATAAGCGGGTCTATGAAATAAGGTATAACAATATCCGTAAATTTGACAAAGTACCGAGCGAAGAACTTCAGTATACCTACAGATTCCCAGAGGGACATTTTATCAAGCTCTGTATATGTTTAGAAAGTGAAGCCTAGATATTGGTTAAAATATAAAGAGAAGAGTCACATAGGCGCACATACAAGGAAAACGTCGTACAGGCTGCATGACAGAAGATAGCAACAAATTTCGACCACAAGTCGTGGTGTGAGAAAGCGGCCAAATAGGGGGAATGACTTGGCCTTTGGATTTGTTCAAAGCACAGTTTCCTAAATGGCAAGAAGAATATTGAAGACTTTGCAAGAGCTATGGGTTAAGAGAATAATAAGTGCATCAGTCAACATTCGAGGAAGAATGTTCCAAAGGAGGGGTGTAACGTACATGAAAGTACGTCATAAATAAACTAATGAGAGCTCGGAAGTAAGATGTTACATCCAGCATTTTTCTTGTAAGTTAATATTTCATCGTAAGTTAATCGACGTAAGCTCGGGAATGAGATTATTTTGAGATTTTAAGTATTATGATATTTCAAATAAGTGATGAGTAAATTAATGAAGGAGAGAGGGTAATAAAATCGAAGAAAATGAGTTTCGTTGAAGGTTGTCGATTTGGAGTAAAACACGGTTCGATCTATAATACCCGATATTTATGGACTAGTACCATACAAGGTACCATTTGACTGTGATATTATGATGTATAAAGTATATTAAAAATAAGTAGAATTTTAAGTAATTTAAAATAATTATTAATTATACGGGTAATTGGTTAATCACCGGGTAACAAGACACTACCTAATTACCTAATAAATGGATAAAGACTAAACTGAAAAATGTGGCAACATGTGTTAAGCTTTAGTTAATCCTAAGGTGACTAATCATGTTGTGTGTCTTGGTGTCACCTTTAGAGGAAAGTTGGAAAGGCAACATGACAATTAGAATAAGTTTGTCACTTTTGGACCATGGTTTTATTTCTACTGTTGAGTGTAGGTGATTGAACCAAAGTCAATAATTTAGTTGCTCTTCATATTCCATATTTTGAACTAAGCAAAAAGCAGTGGCTATATGCAATAGTTTGGAAGTATTGTATGGCCTAGTTTAGAATATTATTTCAACACGCTTCCAACACGTTTAAGAGAAATGCCTGCAATCTGTCCTTCCTTTCCTGAACTGGCATGAGAAATAGTCTTGCTTTGGAGGACTAGATCAAGCTTTCGTTGCCAGTGGAAGCGAGAACTCACAGGTTTATATATGGCATCGAGGCTCAGGTATGTTAAGGTTATCCCTTCTTTCTTTTGGCATGGTCCAAATTATACAGAATAAACGAGCAAACTCATGATTTCCATAAATTACTCTATGGAATTACTAGGGGTGTCTATATTCTTCATTCCCCATGTGAATTATTATTATCTTCTGTTCATGGGTCTCGAAAATACGTATGTTGGTAAAGTTTATTTCATGATATTAATCAGAGGTATAATGACCTTATGACGTACCGAGAGATTTTATTGACGTATTTCATATGCATTTCATGCATTTACATATGCACATTGACCCATGACCAGATGGCGTTATATACGTGTATATATGTAAATATATGTATATGGGATATGGGAAAAGGTTACAGCGTTATATGCGCACCACCACCTGATCAGCTGGTATATGATGATGATGTTGCCCACAATGGCTGAAATATGAT
>MDKJ01124077.1:0-11938 GCA_005239525.1 Nicotiana knightiana | reverse complement strand
TTATTAAACTTGGCAAATGAGTTTCAAAATAAAGATTTAAATGCTATTTTTTTCGTGTTCCTTTAAGAGGATTTTATTATTTTCTGAGAAGTTTTTTTCTTGATAAAAATGCGGATTTATTATGTGAATACGTGTACATATGAGCACCTGAGTCGCAGGTATGATTCACGAGCAGGTTAGCCTTATTATTATTATGTTGACCATGTCGCATGATTGATTCGCGAGCGGGGAAAATATATGCATCTATGGTTTGGGCCGTTCGACCCTCGGCAGTGCACAGTTTATGTTTATGTTTATGTTGGTTCGGGCCGTCGACCCTCGGCATTGCTTGTGCATGATATTTACTGCGTATTATTGTGATATATACATGTTTATCGGCCTAAGGAAGTTTTAATGGATAGTTATGAGTAAGTAGAATTGATGTGTAAAATGTGAAATAAGTCTGATGTTTATTATCCTGGATTATGATTTAAATTGTCAACTAATGACGAAAATTTAAAATGTTAAATGTGAAATTAGTTGATATTATTTATTCCTGATTTTAATAAATTGTCTATGACATTTATGCTTAGTGTCTCACTTGAATATACTAAATTGACCTCTAGCAAGTGTCTAATTCGACCTCTCGTCACTACCTCTCTGAGGTTAGGCGGGCGACTTACTGAGTACACGTTATTTTCGTACTCATGATGCACTTGCTGTGCATTTTTATTGCACAAGTACTTTCATAGAGACGTGGCTGGTTTGGAGACTTAGGCGAGTTGCATTCATCCGGAGGCGATCCGTAGCTGACAGAGTATCCCTCATATTGTATTTATTTCCAATTTAAATTCCTTGTCCAATTTGTATTTCGGAAAAGCTTTGTAATATTTGTGAAATTCTTGGAAATTTGCTCATGTACTTGTGTCACCGGGTTCTGGGATGTGTTTGGGATTTAACTGAATCAATGGAATAGTTTACCTGTCGTATTTATTTGATAAATTTTTATTCATTTTTATGACTTGTAAGTGGAAGGTAACAATTTTCGAAAAATGTTAAAACAGGAAATTATATCAACTAATTGATGATTAGCTTGCCTGACGGTGGTGTCCGGCGGCCACGACCTTAATAAATTTCGGATCGTGACAACTTGGTATCATAGCACTAGGTTCCCTTAGGTTTCACGAGTCATGAGCAAGTCTAGTAGAGTCTTGCGGATCGGTACAGAGACGTCTGTACTTATCTTCAAGAGGCTACAACACTATTACGAGTACTTCCCTTCTTGATTCATTATCGTGCGATTTGATTCCTCCGAGTCTTATGCCTATGTTTCTTCCTACTCAATCTTACGCATCGCGAAGCGCTTGCTATGAATCAGGAATTTAAGGAATTGAAATGGTGATACGGATGTGGTGCGAGACATTTTCCATGCGTAATTGGTTGGGGGCTATTGTTGTTGCCCTGCAGAAGGATAATATGTCGTTTCAGCTCAGTAGCTGTGTTTCTGAGAGCCTTGACGATATGCTCACGTAGTGACGATGTTTTTGATTGGTTATCGCGCGGTGTTCATATGATGGTAGAATGCTTGACCATATGTCGGGGTAATGAATGACTTGAAGGGAGGTCTTCTCAGAGTGTAATTTCGAGATTTCAGTATTTTAGTTCCGGCGGGGGAAGGGCAATTGGACTATGAATGTTCAAGTCTGGGTGATAAAGTGATAAGACTTGGTGTTATCAAGCAAGGTGAAGTATTCACCTGTGATGTGATATCATCGTCTTTGATCCAATATAATGTGTTAAGTTCGCCGGTGTTATGGTTCTTCAGTTGCATTGGGTCATAGTGTTGTGAAGTGGTATTGAAGAAGCGGCTGTCATAGACCGTGGTGTATGGTGGTTCAAGTATTGAATAACTATTTCTAATGACGGCAGCTCGAGAAAGATGATCTTCGGCGAGTCGAAGTTATGGTGATCTTCTGGTTTAGGTGTTGCAAAGAATGATATTGAATTGAGGTCGTGACTGAGAAGCATGCGATGAAGGAAGACATGTGAGAAGTGTCAGGGGCGGCTAAATTTCTAAAATGCCAGGCATGAGAGACGAAAGTCGGGTAGTTGCTTAAAGGAATGAGTTTAACTAAAGTGGGAGAGTGGCAGTGTAGCATATGAGTTCAGTGGTAAGCTAGCTACCTATCTTGAGGAGAAGTTTGGAGTGGTTTGAGGATTTTCGTGGACGATGACTGGGTCCGCGGGCTTAAATTTAAATGTGGTTATTTCGGCGAAGGTTGGATATAATAGAGAGAAGTCACTAGGGATGAAGAAGGATGCAATATGGCGGTGAATCTGAAGATATTGTAGCGCATTTAGTAGATTTCCATGAGGAGCGGACGGACTGGTAGAGTCGGTGAATGAGAACGGGCTTAGGATGGGGTATTGATGTTGTAGAGAGTGTGAAATACAACGTCGTTGGAAGGTGTCAGTTGATGATTTCCACAGGTGGGTTATCTCCTGTGAGTAGATTAGCGGTTGTGTAGTTGGCAAGTGTCTGAGAGGGATTCTAGTTGCTATCCGGTAGGAGGCCGAATATGTGAATGATGCTAAAGAATTTAAGTATTCATGGGATGCTAATAGGAGGACTTAGAAGAAATTGACAGATTGGTTGAGAAAGATCATGTCAGCAAAGGAGAAAGGATTTCGGTAGGGTCCATAATGATGCAAGGAGTAGCTTCAGGCTAAGTGGGAGAGTTCCACCGCCTATGATGGGGTTGCAGGAATATCATCTCATGGGGTTGCGGATTATCGGCTTATTGGCAAGTTATTTCAGCTTAGGGGAAAGGAGTAAAAATGGTAATTGTGCATGGGATTTGATTAATATTTTCAAAAGTTGGCCCTATTGGACCAGGGTTAGGTTTTGGGAGTGTTCTATGTTATTTTCAGCGTGCAGGATAGTATTGGAAGAGTGAGAGAAATAAACTCCGGGTTGTAGAAAGATTATCAGGAGGATATGAGACGGGTTGCGGGATTTAGGCAGCATGATCTCGTGAATCAAGGTCACTCGGGATGAGTGAGGGTTGAGTTGCTATGAGTTTAAGGAAGTTACTATTATTCCTGAGGCAATTAAAGATGATTAAAAGAAGATAGAGTGGTTAGCCACGGTTGAAATGGTGCACTTATGGCAGTGATCAGTTCCTTCAGTGTGATTAAGTTATGCATGTTGTTTGTGCCAGTACGTGCGAGGCTTGTCGGTCGCCGTAATGGATTTTATTTGGAAGCATTCAAGTATTATGGCATGTCAGGTGTAGGCGGATCCCGGAAGGATTATGGTGGTATATACTACTCCTTGAGGATTTGCCTGTTTTGTGATTTTGAGAATTTACACGTGTGTTTTTATGGTTCCCTTGAATTGAGGTAAGTAAAAGGTTTCTATGTGATGAAGTGTTTCCCCTATTAGCGGTTCAGGAGTTATGATGGAAATCCTATGCCATTCCATAACGGCATGTTAGGTGCAGTAGTTAGTGTGGAGTTGGAAATAAGGATCAGGGTTTCGGTTCGGTGTTGACAAGGATGTCATGAGCTCGGGTGAGCAAGGGGAAAAAGGGATATGAATGTTTAAGGTAAGTTGGTGATGACTTCAACGTCATCTGATATCGGTGTTTGGCGAAAGAGGCTTTGTATCCTGGTTATGGGTTCTTGATTTGTTTTACAGCGTTAGCACAGTCGGTGGTATGGATGTGCTGACTTGTTACCTTGTGTGGAAGGTCGTGGGAGCGTGACCACAGGAAGATTGTATAAGTGTGACTTGTAGTCACCTGATTGATTGAAGATTTGGACCAAGTATAAGGAAGTGCAATATTGCTTATTTGAGAATTTATGCCTGGAAGGCGTTCGATTCAGTTGGTTGTGGATTGTGGGGTGTTTGTCCCGGCTATGATGGTTGTTCTTGCGTGTTATGAGAGAATTGGGTTATTATGGACCCAGGTAAAGCTATTAGCCTAGTGCAGTGTGAGCGGAATCGGCTTGAGGGTTGTGAATGGATTCAATGTGGTTGTGGGCTCCATGTGAATAAGGTATGTTCATTTCAGTATAGCGCTCCTCAAGGAGGGGTGTAGGAATATCGGATGTCGTTCCGTCTTCGTCAAATTTATGTATATTATGATTGTGTCATGTGAGGTGTGAAACAGCTTGATAGATCCCTATGTGTTGAGTCTCCGTGTAGTGATGATGTTATGTGAGCAGGAGAGCTCTTGAGATTCAGAGTATATATATCGCATCTCAGTTGTGCTTGCGTTTTGTGAGCATATGGCTTTATCAGTCTCCCCAGGATGGTATTGTGCATTTAGCGTGCTTGTGACTGATGTTCGATATTTGTGGTAGTGATCAATTTAGCTCGGTGTGTGTCTTCTTACGTGAATTTTATGTTATTTGGATCGGGTGGCGCGCCACCACGGTTATGTTATTTGGATCAGGTGTCACGCCGCCACGGGCTTGTTATTTGGATCGGGTTGCACTCCGCAACAGTGTGATGCATAGTACGGTTCCCTATATCTATTTTTTTCTTATGTTATGCTTCCTATTTTCTGAGGAAAGTCCATATTGGTTGCGAGAGTCGAGTAGTCCTTTCCTGAGTCATTTCCTTATGTGTCATGTTCGAATTGTGGCATATTGGCGCATTGTGGCATCATGTGAGAATGTTGGTCATGTTTGGGTAATTTGTTGTCTGAGCATTTCATACTGGGTGAGACGAGATTTTTGGATCAGGGGTCTAGTGCGATAAGATTTTGTGAAGCATATTAAAGGACAATACCACTATTCGGTTCATAATGAGGTGATGATTCTAGTCAAGATGGGATATTCAATGATTTGTTAACTCGGTAGTTGATTATGAACTTCTACCCATCTCCTCCGTTGTGGTGGTATCGTCAGCATTATAGCAGGATGTATGTATATATGTTATAAGGTGCATTGGGAGCATCGGGTTAGTAGAATTTTGGTTGTTAAGGTTCAGGGAATGTCATGGTGGCTAGATGATGAATTACGCGGTGCATGGTGCTAATTTAGCAAAGGTATGTAGTCATGTTCTGGTATGTCGTGTGGTAGTTGATAAGGTGTTTATATATTGGGACTAGGCCTGGCCGAAAATTTCAGGTGTTGGAACTGGATTCTGAGCTTATTATATGGATAAAAGAGGAAATCTTCAGATTTGATCAAGATAATGTAATCAACTGGGTTGTGGTAGCACGGGCAGGTGCTCGAGATGTTAAACAGTGATTTTAGATAACTCCAGAGCAGTTCTTGGCACGTTCGAGCATGAACGTCTGTTTAAGTGGGGGAGAATGTAACGACCCGACTGGCCGTTTTGAGCTCTAGCGCGTCGTTCAGCAGTTTGAGTTCATGAGCAACTTTATTTCAAGTATTATGACTTGTAGGTGTGGTCGGAACTGAATTTCAGGAAGTTTGGAGTCAATTTAGGAAGAAAATTCTCAATTCGGAAGCCTTAAGTCGGAAGAATCAACTAAGATTGGATTTTTGAGTAAACGACCTCCGAATCAGGATTTGAAGGTTCCAGCAGGTTCGTATGATGATTTAGGACTTGGGCGTATGTCCGGATCGGGCTTTGGATAACCCGGGAGCGTTTCGGCGCATATTATGGAAGATAACATTTTAGAAGAATTTTATAAATTTAGGTTGTAAGGCATTTCAGTCTTATAGATGTCCGTTTGGTATTCTGAGTCTGGGAATAGTTTCGTATGGTGATTCTGGAGTTGTGAGCGCGATCGAAAGTGAATTCGGATGTCCGTAGGTCATTTTGAAGTCATTTGGCTAAAGATAGAAATTTGAAGGTTTTTGAGAAGTTTGACCGAGAGTTTGACTTTTTGATATCGGGGTCGGATTATAATTCCGAAAGTTGTAGCAGGTCCGTAAGGTTGAATATGACTTGTGTGCAAAATTTGGGGTCAATCGGACGAGATTTGATAGGTTTCGGCATCGGATGTAGAAGTTTGAAATTTCAAAGTTCATAAAGCTTGAATTGGAGTGTGATTCATGATTTCGACGTTGTTTGATGTGATTTGAGGCCTCGAGTGAGTTCCTATCATGTTTTGGGACATGTTGGTATAATTGGTTAAGGTCCTGAGGGCCTCGGGTGGATTTCGTAAGGTTAACGGAATGGATTTCGGGCCAAAATAGCTGCTGAAATTTTTGCTGCAAATCTGTTTTGGACAGCAACGGATGCATCAAATAGCTAACTTTGGAGGCGTATATATAAAAATATATAAGGAATCTGAAAATTTGCAAAAATAAAAGTTGTAGCACTTGAATTCTAGTTTCCAGAAAGTTAAACCATCCATTATTTGGACATTTTATCAGAAAGTTATGATCGATTGAAGATGGCTGTTGGAGCAGTTTTGACAGAATTTTCTGATGTATGGAGCCGACTTTAGAAGCTCATATCTCGGAATATATAAAGATTTATATGGTGTACAACCTATAAAATTAAATATCTTCGAGTCTAATTTCTAAATATTCAAACCTTTTGTAATTTAGATATTTCTACAAGGAGATATGGGCATTTTAACAGAAGGTGTACAACAAGAGAAAATTGTAATAGGATGTACAACCTGCACAGCGCAAGGTACAACTCGATGAAGCCTGGGCAGTTTGTTTTAAACACGAGTTTTGGCCCATTTCTTTCATTTGGTTTGGACGATTTTGGAGAGCTCAAGGAGGAATTTTCACCAAGCAACACTAGGTAAGTGATTTCTTCATATTTTTGAGTTAAATATGTGCTCTTACATGGATTTAGGCATGGAAAATTAGTATAAATTTGGGATTTTTAGTGAAGACCTAGAATTTGGAATTTTAAACTTTTACCATGAATTTGAGCATGAAAATTAGAGTAAATTGTATAATTGAGTTAGTAAAGCTATGGGTAGAATTTATCTTCGAGATATTTCGGAATCCGGGCACGTGGGCCCGAGGACATTTTGGTCAATTCCTTGAGCGGAGATGGGAATTTATATAATTTGAATTGTTAACAAATATTAGAGTATAATTTCATTGGTTTGTCGTTATTTGGATAGTTTTGGGGCGTTGTGCATCCATTGGAGTCGTCGGAAGGGCTTGGAAGCCGGTTATGAAATTTCGGAGCGAGGTAAGTCTCCTTTCTAACTTTGTGAGGGGGAATTGTCCCCATAGGTGAACTAACTGAATAAGTGCTACTATTTGTGGGGGCTACGTACGCACGAGGTGACGGGAGTCCGTGCGTAGCTACTATTATGCCATGTCCGGGTAGTCTAGGACCCACTAGCATGCCTTACCTGTTGTACATGTGATCTTGCCAGTAATACTAGACAGCTAATATAATCGAATAGTAATTGAATATCAAAGAAGATTAGAGTTAATTTTCTTAATCATCTAGATGGAGAATTGATTTCCTCTGTGGATAATTGTATACATGATAAGGTTATATTATTGAATATTATTAAACTTGGCAAATGAGTTTCAAAACAAAGATTTAAATGCTATTTTTTTCGTGTTCCTTTAAGAGGATTTTATCATTTCCTGAGAAGTTGTTTTCTTGATAAAATGCGGATTTAATATGTGAATACGTGTACATATGAGCACCTGAGTCGTAAGTATGATTCGCGAGCAGGTTAGCCTTATTATTACTATGTTGACCGCGTCGCATGATTGATTTGCGAGCCGGAAAAATAGATGCATCTATGGTTCGGGCCGTTCGACCCTCGGCAGTGCACAGTTTATTTATGTTGGTTCGGGCCGTCGACCCTCGCCATTACTTGCGCATGATATTTACTGTTTATTACTGTGATTTATACATGTTTATCGGCCTAAGGAAGTTTTAATGGCCAGTTATGAGGAAGGAGAATTGATGTGTAAAATGTGAAATAAGTCTGATGTTTCTTATCCCGGATTATGATTTAAATTGTCAACTGAAATGACGAGGATTTAAAATGTTAAATGTGGAAGGAGTTGATATTATTTATTCCTGATTTTAATAAATTTTCTATGACATTCATGCTTAGTGTCTCACTTGAATATACTAAACTGACATCTACCAAGTGTCTAATTCGACCTCTCGTCACTACCTCTCTGAGGTTAGGCGGGCGACTTACTGAGTACACGTTGTTTTCGTACTCATGCTGCACTTGATGTGCATTTTTATTGCGCAGGTACTTTCATAGCGACGTGGCTGATTTGGAGACTTAGGCGAGCTGCATTCATCCGGAGGCGATCCACAGCTGACAGAGTCTCCCTAATATTGTATTTATTTCCAATTTAAATTCCTTGTCCAATTTGTATTTCGGAAAAGCTTTGTAATATTTGTGAAATTGTTAGAATTTGCTCATGTACTTGTGTCATCGGGTTTTGGGATGTGTTTGGGATTTAACTGAATAAATGGAATAGTTTACCTGTCGTATTTATTTGATAAATTTTTATTCGTTTTTATGACTTGTAAGTGAAAGGTAACAATTTTCAAAAAATGTTAAAACAGGAAATTATATCAACTAATTGATGATTGGCTTTCCTGACGGTGGTGTCCGGCGCCATCACGACCTTAATAGTTTCGGGTCGTGACAAGTAGTCGTAGAACTAGGGTTTTTCAAAAAACAACAGAGATGAGAGAAACTTGGTCAAAAGCCATAGATTTGAACTAAATATAGGAGGAAATCAGTACTCACAAACGAGAATGGCTCTAGACAGGCCAATAAACAAGTTTCAGTAAAGAACAGGTTGACTCTCCATTAGATTTTCTCAAGGATCCGTGTAATCGGACAGCCAGGAAGCATAAATGGTTGGTAATGCTCGGAGAATACTCAGAATGTCCATAGATAGGAGTTTTTTGCCAGTGACAGCGATTAGGGTTAGGGGTAGGTCGAGAGAGAATTGGAGAGGTTAGGGAAACCAATGACGGCAGAATGAGAGAATGAGGGGGGGAGGTTAGGGTTGGTTTAGAGATTAATATGGTAAGGTTTAATGTGGACTATTGATCTAAAAGATCAATGGCCACGATTTGATGGGGGGTTTGGGTCGGGTAGGTGCATATGGGCTTAAGGTGAATTGGGTTGGTATTATTAAGGGTTTGGGATGGTATTTAAAAGGCTAGGTCCGAAAAGTTAAAGAAATTAAAAGGGCTATTTGTTAAATACCCAATTAATTGATAAAAATAATTTTAAAAAAATAATTAACAGATTATGAAAAATGGTTTTCATGCATAGAAATATTTTAAAAATACAATAAGCTATTTTCCGGTAAAGTAATGTAATAATGCATAGATAGGCTCTAATTGCAAAGTTATTGCTATTGTAACCCAAAAATATAAATGTGGCCATTTGTGAAATAATTAGGCTTAGTGTTAATATAAATAGCAAAAGTAAATCGTAAAATTATTATAAAATTATTTGTAGTGCAGTTAATGATTATTTATATAATAAAATACTGGGATAAATTAATTAGAAATCCTCAAAAATGCAAAAATTATGGAAAAATATTATTGATGCTAATGCATGGTTTTGGAAGTATATATATGCATTTTAAAAATATTATAGGAAAAAATTGGGTATCAACAATAACAAGATAATAAGAAATAGAAATAATAGTATATTGCTTTGGGATGTATGTTACAATACGTTGAATGAATTATGAGATCCCCCTTTATATAATAGATGAGTTCTATTCTAGGTACATTTCTATAAAAGATAAAAAAAATCTCTTGATTTGCTGATTATCGGTTCCTTGCTGATACATGCCGAGATTCTCGCCGTAATATCCGACTGGTCGTAGATATTTCGGTCTTTTGTAGTTATCTCCGAGCTCGTTCGAGTCTAAGGTCGACACCGGACTCAATGTTCCTCGAAGACAGGTTTTCCGACCTCAGGTTCTAACTCGGTGAGACTCGAGGTTGATCTTCCGTCCGCGATCGTCGCGTTTCAAGTCTAACCTACCAAGTTGTATTCGAGCTCGACTTCGGCCGTACAGAGTAACAAAAAAATTCAAGCCAAAGATCAAATGTAGTGGAGCTCGAGGAGTGATCAATTACTACGGCTCATAAATCTAACTATTTGAGTGAGATTGGTATGTGACCTTTTTGATCATGGATACAAATCATTTCATCTATACAAATTCAATTGTCAACAACACCAATGGAGCTACAGCATGTTAAGTGCTTTTAAAAACATATTTTTACTAATTTTTCCTTATTTTTTATTTGACAACAAAATAGGAAAAAATAAAATGCCTAGATTTTTTTCTCTATGGATATAAAATGGATATAAGGCTTTAATTGATAGAGATAGAGAAAGCACCGTAAAAGTCAATTAGCAAGGTGTTAGGACGGTACAATAATAACTGCACACTTAAGAAAAACTTACATTTTAAACTATTTCTTGTAAGTTTTTAAATTAACAAAGCAAAAAGAAATTTCAGCACTTGAGGTTTCACAAATAAAAATTTCAAAGTCCATTACTATCGGTATAGTATACTGGGGTTAACTTATCAAAGATTTAAACTCGAACGCCAATTGTGCTAATAACTTTTTAAATACCAGTGAAACTGTAATAGTGTTAAAAATGTAGCTCAAAGTAATAATGTAAGACAAGAAGATAAGTAGAATAAGAGAAGAAGAGATAACTTTCTTATTTCATCAAGTGTTCAAGTGTATAACATATCACATTTCATGCCTCTATTTATACTACTACATTGTAGGTTCAAAAGGATGGTCTTAAACATGACATTAACCTTTGAGATCATGGGGAAGATCATGGGGAGATGTTATGGAGTTGTGGGAGTTACAATCATAAAAGTGATAAGTAGTGGGAGTGGTGGACATCCACATTTATTAAAGATTTTATAACACTCCCCCTTGGATGTCCAAAAAAAATAGATAATATGCCTCATTAAAACCTTACTAAGAAAAAAACCCTGTGGGAAAAAAATCTTAGTGAAGGAAAAAGAGTACACATATCTGTAATAAGCTTTATTTGCTGCCTCGTTAAAAACCTTACCAGGAAAACCCAATGGGACAAAACCTAGGCTAAGGGAAAAAGAGTACAGCGCCTATCTTACTCCCCCTCATGAAAACATCACTTTATTTCTCGAAGACGCCGCATTCCAATCTTCTGGCTCAACTTCTCAAATGTTGACGTTGGTAATGCCTTAGTGAACAGATCAGCCAAATTTTCACATGAACGAATATGTTGAACATTAATTTCACCATTTTGTAAAAGATCATGCGTGAAAAAGAACTTTGGTGAAATGTGTTTTGTTCTGTTTCCTTTGATGTATCCTCCTTTCAGTTGAGCGATGCAAGCAGCATTGTCTTCATATAGTATAGTTGGATTATATTTTTTCATAAGAAAACCACACATTTCTTGAATATGTTGAGTCATTGATCTCAACCAAACACATTCCCGACTAGCTTCATGAATGGCTATTATCTCAGCATGATTAGTAGATGTGGCAGCTATTGTTTATTTCATTGAACGCCATGATATAGCTGTACATCCATATGTAAACAATAGCATGTTTGAGATCAGACTTTATGTGGATCAGACAAATAACCTGCATCGGCATAGCCAACCATTTCTGACTTGAATTCATTGGAATAGAACAATCTCATATCTAGAGTTCCCCAAAGATATAATATATGCTTAACACCGTTCCAATGTCTTCTTGTTAGGGAGGAACTGAATCTTGCTAATAAGCTTACAGCAAAAGCAATATATGGTCGTGTGTTGTTGGCAAGATACATCAGTACCCCAATTACACTAAGATATGGAGTTTCATCACCAACAAGCTCTTCGTCATTTTCTTGAGGCCGGAATGGATCTTTATTTATGTCAAGCGATCTCACAACCATTGGGGTACTCAATGGATGTGAATTATCCATGTAAAATCGCTTAATACCTTTTCAGTATATGTTGATTGATGGACAAAAATTCCATTTCTC
>ML412681.1:0-39150 GCA_005239525.1 Nicotiana knightiana | reverse complement strand
TGGGTGTTTATCCACTCATGCTATAATCACACAATTGCATAAGTGTTGCATGAATTGAAAATACTAAAATAAGATGAAGAAAACTGATAATCCTTGCTCCTTCAATGATCTTGTGTGTATTTGCTCTCCAAAAACGCCTCTCCCCTAGAAAGATGTCATCTTGGGTCTATTTATATGGTTGGGATAAACCCTAACCATGTAAGAGACTTCTATTCTAATTGGAAAACACTTAAAAACCTTTAAAACTCGGAGTTCACTAGAGCAGGTACCCAGGCGTTAGCAGGCTAAGGCCTGGCTAATACCAGGATAGGGCTGGCGTTAGCAGGCTAACGCCAGGGTAGAGCTGGCGTTAGCAGGCTAACGCCTGGCTAATGCCAGGTCTTGCCCTGGGTCAGTCCATTTCGCCTCTTGAGCGTATTTTCGACGTTTATGCTCCCGTTTAGCTCGGCTTCCGTTTCCAATTCACCTACACATAAAATAAACCCCATTAGGCACATACGACGGTATTTTTATCATTAAAGCACATAAAATGCAAGGTATATAATGCTTAAAATTATGAATTCTCGCCAAGCATAAGTCATAATAATGGTAAAAGGAAAAATTAGATCAGTTTGATAGATCGGGCCGTTGAGTCCAAAATGCATGTCATGATCAACAAGGCTAGTTACCGTAAAATAAATAACTCTTCCTTCTATCCTTATGACAGGGGCATTTCTTATTAATACTTGTTTATTTGCATCATTGTGTCCTTCACTCAGAGTCAGTCCTTGTCAAAACAAACAAGAAAAGATTTCAAAATTTGCTGCCAGTTTTTATGTTGTATAAAGTAAATTTGGCCAGCACACTCAGTTTTTACAGTCAAGATGCATTGAGTGTTCATGCAAAGGCTTCCCCCCTCCCCCAGAAGACTCTTGTCAGCCTACTTGGCTAAAGCAAGCAAATATAACCTTAAGGTTAATCAGGGACTCTCTATGGTACTGAATAGAGACTATGAAGTGTGCATATCATGCAAAAGGCGCATAACCAGTTGCGACTCTCTCTGACAAACAAATTTCTCAAAAAACAAGAAGCCATTCAAGATATCAGAACAAGCAACCTAAGGAAAGATCTCCAATTGGGATAACATTGATTGAGCCACAAATACAAATGGTACTGGATTTGAATCAATCGGGGTTGATGTAGAGCAAAAGTCTCTTGAAACTAACTCAAGATGATCGAGAAAAAGACAAACTGTTCAAGACTCAAAGCCACAAACCAACCACCATTTTCAAAACTGATAAATTTTCTTTGTTTGAAACAGGAACAAATCAGTGCAAGGAAGTGGTTCAAAAAAAAGAAGAAGAGAAGAGAAGAGTCGACAAAGGAAAGTTTCTCAAATCTATGCCTTTATTTGTCTTGATAGTGTGCATAAATTTTGCCATTGCTCTTCACATTTTTGCTCCTAGGATAAAAGGTCCTAGTCTGATGGATTTTCTCCCAACAAAAATCTTAGTCTGAAGAATTTTTCTCCTAAGATAGGAAACCTATCCTGATGAATTTTTTCCTAGGATAGAAATCTTAGTCTGATGAATCTTTCTCATAAGATAGAAAAACCTAGTCTGATGAACTTTCTCCTAGGATATACGTCTTAGTCTGACGAAATTTCTCTTAGGATCAAATCTTAGTCTGATGAATCTTTCTCCTAAGATAACAAAAAATAAAGACCTAGTCTGATGAATTTTCTCCTAGGAATGAAATCTTAGTCTGATGAATCTTTCTCCTAAGATAGAAGACCGAGTGTGATGAACTTTCTCCTAGGATCAAAATCTTAGTCTGATGAATCTTTCTCCTAAGATACCAAAAAAAAAATAAAAAAATAAAAACCTAGTATGATTAACTTTCTCCTAGGATATACGTCCTAGTCTGATGAACTTTTCTCCTAAGATCTGAAAACCTAGTTAGATGAATTTTCTCCTAAGATAATAATTGGAAAAAAGGAAGTCTGGATTAAAAAAGGGTCAATTTTAGTTTTCTTAACTTATCAATCTTTAGTTTTCTTTAAATCATGGGTCCCACCTGGAGAATAGGGTCAATTTTTAGTTTAATCAAGCTCGGTTTACAGTTTTCCTCAAGCACAATCTCAAATGCAGGAGACAGTTCCTAGTTTGGGTAATTCAGGTTTTATTGTTAGCAGGCGCATTTGCTAGTCAAATTTTCTTGGTTTTACTCATAGGAGACGCACATATTAGTCGAATCTTTAGCTTAACTCTCATCATTGCATCAATAACATAAGTGGTTTACAGTTTTGCTAACAACTCACAAATCTTCCTAATGCAAATTGGTGCAAAAAAATTTGTTTGCTTTGTTGTTTTGATTGCAGGCGCCCATCTGGAAAACGAGGGTCAATATTTCAGAAATCGTTTCTAAATTCAAATCAGAGAGGCATCAGGAGCCCTCCTGAAGAACAGGGTCAACTTTCAATTTTCAAGTATTTAGTCAGCATCAGGCGCCCACCTGGAGAATGAACGAATTTATTTCAAGTTTAAGTCAGCATCAGGCGCCCACCTGAAGAACGAGGGGATTTATTTCAAGTTAAGTCATCATCAGGCGCCTACCTGGAGAACGAGAGAATTTACAAGTTTTAAGTCAGCATCAGGCGCCCACCTGGAGAATGAGGAAATTTATTTAAAGTTAAGTTAGAATCAGGCGCCCACCTGGAGAATCGAGGGAATTTATTTCAAATTTTAAGTGAGCATCAGCGCCCACCTAGAGAACGAGGGAATTTATTTCAAGTTTTAAGTCAGCATCAGGTACCCACCCGGAGAACGAGGGGATTTATTTCAAGTTTTAAGTTAGCATTAGGCGCCCACCTACAGAACGAGGAAATTTATTTCAATTTTCAAACCAGCATCAGACGCATACCTGCACCTAGCAAGCATCAAGTTTATAATCAAAAGTTTTCATGTAGAACCATTCAAGACTCAAGATCAAGTTTCAAAAGACTTATAGATAGGAATCTTGTAACTCATAGCTGATAGGCTTGTATAGTTATTTCTGATTTTGATTTTGATGTAATAACAGGACCATGAACCGGAGACTCGCCGGAACCTTACTCGACTCTCGAACTCATCATTCCATAATTCTCCTTGAACTACACACGACCTGATTCCCTTGTAACCCGAGATATGTAGGTTGTCCAAAATCAGGACTCAGTTTCACCCTTTCCTTTGTTTATTTTACCTTTTGAATAAATATTTGGTCAAAAATTAGTCACGTGGCTGACTTTGTATTTTATTAAAAACTCTTCATGTTTCCAATCAAAGAGGGGCAGCTGTAAGCACCTAATTTTTGACCATATTTGGGATTTTTCAACACCTTTTAATATGTAAATATATTTTAATGTTTAATCTACATATTTGTACCTTTATTTCATTTTTAGTAGGTTTTATTTAAGAAAATTAAAAATCACAAAAAATTATATGTTCTTCATTTTAAAATATTTAGCTAGTATTTTTATTTTACACTTAAAAGTAAAGAAAAATATTAATTAAAGCAAGAGTCAATGAGTCATTTTTATGTGAGAATATTTTTCCTTATCTTTTATAACAAACTCACATGCTTTCCTTAAAAACTCACATGACCATACACACTTTTTTTTCTTAGCCACAAATTAATCTCTATACCTACTCCTATATATACACTTGAACACCACCCAACACACAAAAAAAAAAAAAAAAAAGAGAAAAAATTGCAGCCTTCGATTTTCTTTTTCAGCAACAAAAAACAGTAGCTAGGTCTTGATCTCTCTCTCATTCTCACAAAAAGAAAGAGAACGACACTCACATAGAAATAGAGAACCGGCACCTCCCCTGACCAAGCTTCAGTCGTTACCCACCTCTGAATCTCTTACCAACTGACCCCAGATTTCCATATCGCTGCCGCTACCACCAGCCAGCACGTGCGGCCGGTGGCTGTCCGGTTTCATTTCCTTTTTCCTCCCTCACCTCACAGCTACCGGTGTCCGCCGGAAACCAGCCACAAAATTACCTCTATAACCTCAAAAAACAGCCACTAATAACTGGTATTGCAAGGTTAGTCGAGTCGTCGATTTTGCTGAGTTTCAAAAGTCTCGATCATGGTCCCTTGTTCGAATTTTCTATTGTTGTAGTGCCTGCGATTTTTATGTGTAAATACGATGACATATATTTGATTGAAGAAAGTTTGTTGTGCAGAGGTCCATCCTTTACACTTATTTTATCTCCAATTAATTTTGTTAGTTTCGTGAATGATTTTATTAATTTTGGTTTCCTCTTTAGTTTGTCTTTCGTTTAGCACGTTAATTAGTTTTTTCCTGTTTTGTTGAGTTTACTATGACTATGAACTTTCTGTTTTGATTTCCTTTATGAGCTTTGTTCGTCATGTTTTGGTTGCATTCATTCTTCTTGTTGAAGTTGTTGTTTTAATTATTTTGGGTGCCTTATCAGTTTGGATGTAGTGACAGGTGAATTTTTACTCTTTGTATACATGTTAATAGTTGGCACTGTGTATATTACTTCTAACAGTTATTAAGTCATTTTGTTGTAAATATACTCATTAGATAAAGCCTCTATGTTGAGTAGTGACAGAGTGTTTGACTCATAAATAACTTTGTATCAACATCTATCACTATAGTAACCAACCAAACCATTGGCATGGGAATCAATTCTGTAACTTTGATGAAACAAGAACTTACTGCCTATAGGATATGTGCATGGACATTTCAAATTTTACAGATTATCTTTTTAAAAGTGACTCATTTTGTTATGTGACACATTCCTCCTTTACTACCAATATTTTGTGCTTAACTTCATGAATAATTCAATAAATTGTATGCTTCTCCACGACAATTTTCATAAAGACCTTTATAATGAGCCTCAAATCAGTCATAATAAACAAATCATGAATACATTAGAATGCATTAGACGCGATTAATAAATCATCGTGACTATGGGTACGATTCATGTGGTATGGTCATGACACGTAAATCTCATTCGAGTGTGCATTTCACGTAACTCGACAACAACTTCGAAATAATAAATAAAATAAATATGTCATAAATCACAGGTGCATTTCATGTGGAGCGGTTTGCGACGTGTACCAAAATGACAAATGTACGACATTGTGACATGTTCCAAAATAATTCCATAAATACTTAAAAGCGGTAAAAGGTTGAAAATGCACAATAGGTTTAAAACATGTTATAAATCAGATAATTCAGCCAATTATTAATAGTTGAGTGATCGTGCTAAAACTACCGAACCCGAGAATTCCCAACACCTTCTCCCAAGTTAACAGAATTCCTTACCCGGTCTTCTGGTTTCGCAGACTTTAAAACAGAGTCAAATTTCCTCGATTTGGGATTTAAAGTAAATGGTGACTCAGAACATCGTAAATAAATAGTTTCGAGTGGCGATTCTGAATAAATAAATAATCTCATTTCGATTAATGTCACTTTAATTGGAAAAACTCCCGCTATCCCCTTTATCGAGAAAAAAGAGGTGTGGCAATTGTCCTTCTTAGAAATTTGGTACAGCATCCATGTTGAACCTTTCTAGGTGTTAACCTTATTAGAAAGAACCTTCTCTGATACCAATTGATGTAAACATAGGGTCCACCAAACTATATAGAGAACTTGGTTCTCTATTAGTTCCTACAGTACACAGCAGTAAGTAAAATACACAATAATATTTACGTGGAAAATTCTCATTTCACGGGATTAAAAATCATGACCTACACTGATAGGATTTCAACTTCACTAACTGAGTAAACTTTAGATTACTACATATTCCAATCTAAGAATTAAACTCTTAATCCCTCATCGAGTCACAATAGCTATATTGTAAACCTCTTTGTAATAACTTTATTACAAAGCTAACCACTTGACGAACTCTAGCTAAAACAACTACAAGAATAATGGTTTAAAATGTGTCCTATAAATGCTTTTGTAAAAGCTATATAGGGATTAAAATTTAATAACATAAGACAAAGACACAACAATACTAAAGGACATACAGTATAATCAATGTTGGGATCTGGTCATTTGTTATATCGTCACTTTGTTCTTCAATGCCTTGGAAAGAATGATGGCGGTTACACGCTTGTGAGGAATCAATGTTTAGATTTTGCAAGTGTATGTTGAAATCCCTTGCCTCATGTTGATAATATATGTGTGAGTTCATCAAAGATGATATAAGTGGGTGTATGGTACACTGCATGCTTGAAGAATGTTGTTGTATGTTGCGTGTACATTGCAACAGCTTTAACATGTTAGGGTTTACTTACACTGTGACCGGAGGAACTGATCTCTATGTGTTCCCTCTATTATTCCCTTATCTGATTTTATTGAGAATTAACCCCGACATTTGAGTCGTTGCTCTGAACGTTGATGAACCAATTGTATTAAGTTCCCTATCGATTTCACTCATGAAGTTTGTCAAATCATCAAAACAAAAGACACATAACTTATCACAAAGTTTTCGAGTTTGAACATTGAAATAAAAAAAATCATCTAAATTAATTGAGTTGGTGAATTCCAAACACCCAAAAATTATTAAAAAAAGGGGGAGGAGCTCCCCTCTGACCAGTTCTACAAAAGGATTACTTTTCTATACCATGGCTTCAGTTTTGTGCACTACAGAAAAGTCCCTTTAATACAAGAAGTTACGCATGTATTTCTTCAATAGTTACTAATGGGGTTTTTTTACCTCACATACAATTTCTAATGAAACTTTAGTATATGAAAATTGCAATTAATAAAACATATGGATAAGAAAGTACAAATTGTAAGTTTCACTTTATTAATTATTTAAATTAAAATGAAACCCGGCAATTAGCAAGAAATTAAAGTCGATTTCACCTTTTCCCCCCTCATATAATCAACAAGAACAAGTGAAATCGAAAGAGGGAAGGTGTAAAATTACTCATCATTATTGGGAAGAGAAGACATATCTAAACAATGCAAGACAAGTTCCTAGCAAGGTAAAGACTCCGTCAAAAATTTCTCAATTTATCGAAATTAAGATTGGTAAGCAAATTCAAGCACAAATCAAGCAACAAAGTCTAAGGAACAACAACATACGTATGGAGAAGAGGAAAATCCAATCGCAAAAGACAATTCTACAAAAAAGTATGTTCAGCAAAAACCACAGGAACATCAATCAAAAAGTTTCACTATACCAAATAATTCAGATTTTAGCGATGCTATTGCAGGCTCTTTCACACATCAATTACTAGTTTTTATGCAATTAGTTTTGTTTACCCTAAAATTCAGATAACAATTAAACTTATAAAGTGGTTTCAAGGATATGTGATTTCGTCCAATACCAATTGATAAACGATAAAATTAATGATTGAATTAGATTGTAAAATAAATCAAACCAGTGTACAAGAGAAATCTCGACCTCGAATCGAAACAATCTCGAGGTGTATTGGAGGAACAGTAAAGGATGAGCAACTAAGATGAACAGTAAGTAGAATGAATAGCGAGAAAGAAACAGTTGTATATAGTTTTCTCAGTGAGATATCCCGGTTACAAATGAATGGAATCCCTCTTTATATAGTAGAGGAGTCCTAATTAATGTACACTTCTAATTATAGTAGGAAATCGTATCAACAACTGATTAACCGCTATAGATTTGATCCGTTCTGAGATTTCCCGCCACGATCCTCGATCAATCGCGGATATCTTGCCATTTAGGTTATAAAGCTACGTCGATATTACTCAAAGTCTGTCTCTTTTTTACCTCGACTGATATTGACCTCGATCTGGAAAGAGGCTTCGGTCTCGGACTCGACGTCCTAGTTATTTAACGTAACATTCCTTTCTCGACAAAAATAGAGAAATCGGGTAGCCCCGATTTCCACCATATACAGATAGTCCCCTCGTTTCTTAGAGTAAAATGATAAGAAACGACTTGAGCCTCGATTTTCTTAATACCTCGGTAGTGATGTCAGACTCGTGACATAAGAGGTGGAGGTGACCGAGACATCACATTGGTACAGTTCCCCAAACCATTAATGCGCGTTAGCGGACGGTCGGCCATTAGCACCATCGAACCGTGACCGTAATCCTATAAATATGGCCTCTTTTGTTGAACCAAAACTTTTACTTTCATCTTCATCAATTTCTCTAAGCCTTTAACTCTCTCAATCTATTCTTCTTCATCACTCTTTAGCTAATCCCATCTAATTTCAAACCACCAAAACTTAATATTTCCCTCTTTCTTCTACTTGCATAATGGTGAAAACATCAAAAATCATTCCACAAAAGGAGAAAGCTTCCTCTTCTTCTTCCCAGCCGACCGATGATAAAACGTCGGTGGAACCGCTCCTTAGTGAGTATGTTCCTGGATCGTGCATTCAAAGTTTGACTTTAAAGTCGAGAACCATCCATCAGTACCTGGCCAATGTGAGCACGTATCGAGATATATCTGCTTGATAAAGGTAGGATGCCTCGAAGAGGTAAAAAAGGATTGCAACTGGGGGGAGTAAGTCGTTGAACAGATCCCTGCTCCTGAAGAAATTATTACCACCCACGTGGAGGAGTTTCTAAGTGTTTACACTTATCCTTTCACGTTGGGTCCCTCGACCCAGTTACCACAGATTTCTGTAAGACGTACCAGGTGAACCGCGGCCAGGTTTGGCCCTCTTTCTCGCGCATCGTGATCATGCTCCGATTTTTTCCAGCAAGGTTGAGGGGCTTCCATTTACCCTCAGCCATCTCATCAGGTTATATTGACTCCGAATCTTCTGAGGGTTGATCAAGATTCAACATCGATCAACCAAGACGTTGTTCTCTAGTATCAATGAGGACAAGGACCGAGGATGGATGAGTCGGTTTTTCCGGTTGAGGACTTGCGACCTTATCCTGAATGAGCAAATGCCATTCCTCGAGAAGTGGAACCGCGAGCATAAGTAACACTTTACTTATTAGTTTCTATCTTCCTGTTTTTTGCTTTATTTAACATATTTATTTGTCATACAGCGGCTTCCTGGATGCCTCGAGCAGTTCCTGACCTCGAGGACTAGGTTAGGAAATTGGCCTCGACTTCCTCTTATGTCGATCGGTGTTGGAGTGACTTGGAAAAGGGCAAATGGGAGGCAAAGAATCACGGTGAGTTTTTCTTTCTTATTTCTGAGGTGCTAATCATATTTCTTTTTCTCACTAAGTTTCTTTTTGTACAGGCTTGAACAAGGACACGGTTTTGAGGCCTCCGAATGGAGAGGAAGAGACTAAGCCCCCGGTTCTGAAACCGGGGAAAAATTAAAAGAGGAAGGGGGTCTCGTCGTCTGAGGACCCCAAACCCAAAAAGGCCCGGCTCAAAGGACTAGGAGGAAAATCATTCCTCTCACCATAGACTCGTCCAAAGGCTGAGAGAAGAAGAAGAAGAGGGTGATGGCTCGGCATTTATGATTCGACCAAAGAAGACCGCCGAGGCCGCTAAGCCTTCAAAATCGGAGGCGGTTGTCGAGATCCGGCCTCATGATGAGGAGGCTTCAAAGAAAATTTTGGGTGAAGCCCCCAAATCGCCTGAGGCCGAGATTATCCCTCGACCAACAACAAAACATACCGGAGGGGGCCAGTTTTAAGACCCCGAGAGCCGAACAGAGAGCCCCGAGCGACTCGCTCAGGCAGTGACAACAGACCACTCGCCTTCTCTACTGGCCTCCTCTGAAGAGACAATAAGAGATGCTCGGGCCCTGAGGACCCTCGAGATAAGCGGAGTCCCCAGTGAAGAGGATCCCTATCGAGATTGCTTTACCGGGGTCGATGATGCATCAGACCTTAACGATGTTTTCACCTTCTTTGAAGAGGCCAAACGCCTTCTATCTCGAGTAAGTTAATTTCCATTATTGTAATTATCTTTTTCTTTTCCTTCAATCTAACTTATATTTTTCTTCTCATATAGGCTTTTTCCAAGTCTTGGGCCGACCTAAACCAATGTGAGGCCGAGCTCCGGAAGATGTCGGAGGAGAGAAATACTCCCATGCTCCTCTGTGGGCAGAAAGATGAAGATCTAAGGGATCTCCTGGATGACTTGGCCAAGGCCTGTAGAGAAGAGATTGAGTTGAACGAACATGTAACTGTTCTTTTGAAAAAATACGGTCTTGATCCAAGGGTGGAGGCTAACGTTTCAATGTCTCAGTTGCAGCAGAAGATTGAAAAGATCGAGATATTCTGGGGGAAGGTCGATCAAGTCAAAACTGACTGCCACAGGTTGAAAGAAAGCATGGACTACCTTGTGCGAAGAAAGAGGATGCCTCGTCCCAACTGTCATCGACCGAAGTTCAACTTCGGAGTGCTAGGGAGAAGAGCTCAGCTCAGGCCAAAAGGATCGAGGAGTTTGAGGCCGATTTGGCTAAGGCACAAACTGAGGTAGAAAAAATGAAGGCCCAAGCTGATACGTCGGTGGCTATATACTTGGCTGATGTCGAGGCTTCCTGAACTCAGCTGAGGGTGCTACCGGCTGAGCACAACAGCATGCTAAGCTGGATAAGTGCCTATCTCTTAGGGAGACCCTCGAAGAGATTCATGCTCAAGGCTTCGACCTTTTTGAGGAGATAACTCAAGCTAAGATTCACGAAGATGATGCCAGGAAACTAGCCTTTTCCCACGACGACGATGATGATGAAGGAAGCAAACACGGGTCAGATATTGGTGAGGAGCCTGAGGAAGAAGCTTCCCCCGAGGAAGAAGTCTCCCCTGAGCATAATTAGGACTTGTATTTTTTCTTTTTTTTCTATTGTAAGACCTTTGTCAATCTTTTTTACATACTTTTGTTCGGGTATATATAAATATATTTTCCTTCTGAATTCCTTCTTAAATTTGTCTTGTGATAACTCCAAATTTGCTTCGTGCCTTTGTAAAATTTTATAATTTGTTCAAGACTTGGGATTTGGGCAATTTGACAGAGGTCATACTAATACTTTCTTTATAGCCGAGTTCGAGTCAAAATAATAGAACCCTTAGGTTCGTATCGAATGAGGACGAGTCCCCAAACTGTAGTCGAATGAGGTTTTTACTTGAGCTCTAAGTAGTGGAACCTTTAGGTTCGAATTGAGTGAGAACGTATTTTCAAACTCTAAAATGTAATGGCCCTTTGGCTCTTTGAGTCGGGAAAATATGGCCTTAAGAGAATGGATTTTATTCCCTTTTTTCGGCTTAAAGAATTTATAAAAGTTTTGTAATGCCTTAGCATGATTTTTTTTACCCTTTGGGTTTTTCGAGGTTTTGATATTGACCGAAACTCCTTTGTTTTTTGTGCCTTAGCACAATTTTATATTTGAATAATTCGATACCTCTTAAGGTTTTTCAATGACTGATATTATCAAAACCCTTTGACTATTTTGCCGGGGGATAGCCTTTTTTTAACCGGTTTTCAAAGAATTTGAAGGCCTATTTTATTGCGGGATTCGAATGTCTCTGAGCCACGTTAATTTGGCTGTAGCCTTTGGGTATGCCTCTTGGGATTATTTTCCTAATAACACTCTCAACTTGTTCGAAGCGTTAGTCCCCGAGAATGGTGGCCTTGGCCTATAAATTGAGGATTGCCTCATTGAGGTCTTATGGTTTTGAAGTTAGATAGTTCGAACGTGTTGATTTTCGATGGCAGTCCCGAGTATGGGGTTGATCATTGGAGGTGTAGTTGCACTTTGGCCCTTCAGCCATTTTTCACAAGGATCATAAGTGCGGAACTTGTAAAGAAGAAAATTTTCATTAAGGCACAAGACATCTGGTAAGTAAAAATACTTATTTGAATAGTTCATACATGCGTATATGTTTTGAGTTAGGGCTCGAACAATCTATATCGACACGGTTCATTCGATCGTTTCGCCCATTACAAAGTTTTCCTACCGAGGCCCAGTCGACGTGAAGTATTTTCCTTGAAAATATAACATCCGAGGGTGATGCCCCCTAGTATTCGAGGTTGATTGTAAAGAAATCTTGGATACTCTAAGTCAGCACCAACAATGTTTGCCTCGTTAAAAACCTTGCCGGAAAGACCCATTTGGGATAAAAACCGATCTTAGGAAAAAAGAGTGCAATGAGTGCTTTAAGATCCTAACATCTTCCTGTTTGAAGAAAACTTTGATACCTTCACTCGAACACCTGAAAATAAGTTAGTGTAAAATGTAAATGAAAAGGGAGAAGGTCATGCCTTAACAATAATACTACTTGAGGAGTGAGATGTTCCAATTATTTGGTAGCTGCTTGCCATTTATCGTGCCTAGCTTGTAAGATCCCTTTCCGACGATATCGAGGACTTGGTAAGGTCCTTCCCAATTTGGGCCAAGTTTTCCCTCATTAGGGTCTCGAGTGATGATGGTGATTTTTCTTAGGACTAAGTCCCCGATTCTGAAGTGGCAAAGGTTGGTCCTTCGATTATAATACCTTTAGATGTGTTGTTTTGCGTGGCCACTCGGACGAGGGCAGCTTCTCATTTTCCATTTTACAGTTTGAGGCTAGTATTCATAGCCTCGTGATTTGATTCTTCCGTTGTGTGTTAAAATCTGGCACTGGGCTCCCCGACTTCAACTCGAATCAAGGCTTCAGAGCTATATACTAAGGAGAATGATGTTTCCCCCGTACTGGACTTCGACATCGTTTGATATGCCCAAAGGACTTCAAGTAGAATTTCTCTCCATTTTCCCTTAGCGTCGTTCAACCTTTTCTTTAGATTCTGAATCATGGTTTTGTTCATCGATTCGGCTTGCCCATTTCCACTAGGATGATATAGTGTAGATAATATTCTCTTTATTTTGTCATCTTCGAGAAACATTGTTACCTTGCTATCGATAAATTGCCCTACATTGTCGCATACAATCTCGGTAGGTATCCCGAATCGACATATAATGTGATCCCAGATGAAGTCTATAGCTTCTTTTTCTCTGACTTTCTCGAAGGCCTGTGCTTCAACCCATTTAGAGAAATAGTCATTCATAAATAAAATGAATTTAGCTTTACCTGGGGCCAATGGAAGAGGGCCGATGATATCCATCCCTTATTTCATAAATGGCCATGGGGATAGGACCGAATGAAGTTGTTCTACGGACTGGTGGATCATTGGGGCATACCTTTGGCACTTATCACATTTTCGAATGAACTCTTTGGTGTCTTTTTCCATATTATCCCAGTAGTAACATGCTCTGATAATTTTGTAAACTAGTGATTCGGCACCGGAATTGTTCCCACAAGTACCTTCGTGGACTTTCTCATATGACATAATCGGTGTCCCCTGGTCCCAAACATACTGCTAATAGTCCATAAAACGTCCACATGTACAATGTTCCATCTTCAGCCAAAGTGAATCGAACAGCTTTTGCTCATAGAGCCCTCGACTCTTTAGGGTCCGATGGGAGCTTTCCGTTTTTCAAATACTCTATATATTTATTCCTCCAATCCCAGGTTAAACTTGTGGAGTTTATCTCAGCATGACCTTCTTCGATTATGGATTTTGAGAGTTGAATGACAATCCCCGAGCTGATTTTATTATCCTCGACTGATGATCCCAAATTTGCAAGGGCATCGGCTTCATTGTTCTGTTCTCGAGGTACATGCTGCAAATTCCATTCTTTAAAATGACGTAATGTCACCTGCAGCTTATCCAAATACCTTTGCATTCTATCCTCTCAAACCTCGAAGGTTAGTCACTTGGTTTACAATCAGTAGGGAGTCACACATGGCTTCAATGACTTTCTCTCCCAAGCTCTTAGCTAATTTAGACATGTAATCATGGCCTCGTACGCGGCCTCGTTGTTAGTCAAATTAGAAGTTTTAATAGATTATCTAATAGTATTGACCGTGGGTGGCTTCAAAATGATGCCTAGTCCGGAACCCTTCACATTCGAAGCGCCGCCCGTAAAAAGGGTCCATATCCCCGATGATGTACCCGATTTTAACAGAAGTTCATTTTTGACTTTGGCTATAAGTATTGGCATGAACCGGGCCACGAAGTATGCAAAAATTTGAGAATTGATGGCCGTTTGGGGTTAATATTTGATATCGTACCCACTGAGTTCGAAGGCCCATTTAGCCAATCGGCTCGATAGTTCGGGTTTATGCAAAACATTACGAAGCAGGCAAGTGGTTAATACACATATTGGGTGACATTGAAAATATGGTTTTAGCTTCTTAGAGGCGCTTATTAGAGAAATGCTAATTTTTCTAAGTGAGGATATCTAGTTTCTGCTTCTCCTAGAGTTCGACTTACATAATAAACAGGAAATTGCGTACCTTGCTCCTCTCAAACTAGGACACCACTTAATGCGATTTTCGAGATAGGTAAGTATAAGTAGAGCTTTTCACCTACTTTTGGAGTATGAAGCAATGGTGGTCTTGAGAGATATCGTTTCAATTCCTTTAACGCCGGCTTGCATTCTGAGTTCCAAGCGAATTCTTCTTTCTGAGTAGTGAGAAGAACCTGTGACTCCGATCCGACGATCTCGAGATGAATAGACCTAAAGAATCTATCCGCCCTATCAACCTTTGTACTTCTTTGACATTTTCTAAGACAGTGGTATCTTCGATAGCCATGATTTTATCGGGGTTGATCTCGATCCCCCGATTACACACCATGAAGCCGAGAAACTTGGCGGAACCGACCCCGAAAGCATATTTCTCGGGGTTGAGCTTCATGTTGTATTTATTAATATCTTGAATGGTTCCTGCAAATGTGTCAAAAGGTCCTCTGTGCGTAGGGACCTAACTAGCATATTGTCAATATATACTTCCATTTACTTACCCATTTTTTCTTCGAACATTTTAATTACTAGGCGTTAGTAGGTAGCATCTCGTGGTCGGCCGTGGCGTCGATCATACGATCGATGATAGGCAGAGGGAAAGAATCTTGGGGCATTCCTTGTTCAAATCCTTATAATCTACAGACATCCTAAATTTATTCACTTTTTTAGGGACTACCACTACATTTGCTAGCCATTCGGGATATTTTACTTCCCAAATGGATCCTATATTGAGAAGTTTAGTTAACTCGTCCTTGATGAAGGTGTGTTTTACCTCGGACTAGGCCTTCTCTTTTATTTTACTGGCCTGAACTTCGGGTTCAAACTCAATCGATGTGTTGTTATCTCTTGTGGGATCCCTGTCATGTCTAAATGGGACCAAGGAAAACAATCTATGTTATCAATAAGAAATTTAATGAGTTTTTTCCTGAGTACGGGGGTTAGCCACGTTCCCAAGTATACCTTTCTCTTAGGCAGGTACTCGAACAATATAACATGTTCCAGCTCTTCGAGTGTCAACTTGGTGGTGTCAGAATCTTCGGGAACAACAAAGGTTCGAGGGTTCCAATAATCTTCAGCTTCTTCTTCCTCTATCTCCTGTTTCCCCGATTCAGTTGAGACGGGTGGATGTGATTGCTATTTGGCCTCCTGTTTTTATTTAATGTCCGATCCCTTCGATGTCGTCAATGATGATATCAGTATTACCTCATCAACCACGAACATCTCCTTCGCAACATGCTTTTTCCCATATACTGTTTTCACTCGGTCTGACATCGGGAATTTCATCGCTTGGTGGAGAGTCGAAGGGACTGCCCTTATATTGTGAATCTCGGGCCTCCCGAGTAGGGAGTTGTACCTCATACCGCCCTCGATTACATGGAACTTAGTTTCTTAAAAAGTTCCAGCCACGTTCACCGAGAGGATGATTTCTCATTTAGTCGTTTTGATGACCATATTGAAACCGTTCAAGACCGAGTTGCAGGCACGATTTGGTCTTGTAGGCTGAGCTGCTCCACGACCCTAGATCGGATGATATTTTCCAAGCTATCTGGATCCACTAAAACACACTTAACTTGAATTTTATTTAATAAGATAGAAATTACCAGGGTGTCGTTATGTGGTTGAAAAATTCTTGTGGTTGAAAAATTCCTTCTGCTTCCTCGTCGTTGAATGATACCGTGCCTTCTGGAACAGGATCTCGGGTCCGTTATTCCCTAGTAATCGATACCTTAGTGCGTTTGAACACGGGCCCTTGCGGAATATTTACCCCGCCGACGATCATATGGATTACATGTTGTGGCTCCTCCTGTTTGTTTTTCCAGTTTGCGTCCCTTTCTCTAAAATGATTCTTGGCTCGATCATTTATGAACTCTCGAAGGTAGCCTTCATTGAATAATTAAGCTATCTCCTCCCTTAATTGCTTTCAATCTTCGGTTCTGTGGCCATGCGTGCCATGATACTTACACATCAAATTGGGGTTTCTTTGCGAAGGATCAGTCTATATTGGCCTGGGCCATCTAGTATATTTGATTCTTCCAATTGCCTATACAATGCCTGATGCGTCGACATTAAAATTATACTCCGATAACTGAGGTGCCTCTGTAGGATCAACATACTTATCAAAACCACTTTTGCTCATAAATCCCCGAGTGTTCTGTCCTTGATCACTTCTCCGATCACTTCGGGCGGAATTGCCTCCTGGACCACCATTCCTGTTATCTGTGACGTATGGTTGATATCGATCTTTGTTCGACCGGGTCTCCCTATCGATGTCCCTCTGATTTTTGTCCGCGTACCTGTTCGGATAAACTGAGCCAGAAGGAGTTCCTAATTGGTCATCCTCAACCCTGGTCTTTGATTGGTATCGATTATGTATATCAGCCCAGGTCACCGCAGGGTATTCGATCAGATTTAGCTTCAGTTGACGTGATGCTATCGAACTTCGTTCATTCAACCCCTGAGTGAAAGCTTGAACGACCCAATCATCTGTGACTGGTGGCAACTCCATGCGCTCGATTTGAAACCGGGATACGAACTCCCTCAGCATTTTATTTTTCTTTCTGTTTTACTTTGAAAAGGTCTGATTTCCTTGTCGCAACCTTTATGGCCCCGGCATGTGCCTTTACGAAAGAGCCTGCTAACATGGCAAATGAGTCAATGGAATTTGGCGGCAGATTGTGGTACCAAATCATTTCCCCCTTCGATAAAGTCTCTCCGAATTTCTTCAATAAAACAGATTCGATCTCATCATCTTCCAAATCGTTACCTTTGATGGCGCATGTATAAGAGGTGACATGCTCGTTGGGATCGGTGGTCCCATTGTACTTATGTATATCCGGCATGCAAAACTTTTTTGGAATGGGCTTCGGAGTCGCACTTGGAGGAAATGACATCTGTACAAATTTCTTTGAATCCATTCCTTTCAAAATTGGTGGTGCCCCTGGTATCTGATCAACTCGGAAGTTGTATGTTTCCACTTTTTTATCATTAGCTTCAATTTTCTTCTCTCCCGATTCAATTCTTTTAGTGAGCTCCTCGAGCATTTTCATTACTACAAGATCGGTCCCCGATTCGTTATTATTCGACCTCTCTAGTATTGGCTCAGTATGGCGGGTGGCTTCTGGTTCGACCCCTCTCGGACTTATATGTTGATTTTGTAACTGTGCAATGGAGGCTTGTTGAGCCTGTAGCATTTCGAATATTAATTGGAGACTAAATCCCCCATCTCCCCCGCCTTATGCACCTTGGCCACCAGACCGGCCTTCTCTACGTACACTCTCGTCGGGGTCTGTGCCCAGGTTCGTATTCAAAGCAATGTGCGAACTGACGTCGACTAGGTTGGAAATCGGTGCTCCCCCGAGATCAGCTTGTGGCACCTCGACTCCTAGAGCATTTACATTGTCATTCTCCCCATGAAATTCGAGGCCATTGTCACCATGTGTAGGTGTGTTTTGTGAGTTTGACATGTTTTAACCTAAAAGCAAAAATACTTGACAAAAACAAGCATAAAATAGTGTGTGTTATCGGAATCAATATTGAATAATCACTATTATCCTTAGCCCCACGGTGGGCGCTAATTGTTTACCCTATAACAATTAAACTTATATAGTGGTTTCAAGGATATGTGATTTCGTCCAATACCAATTGATAAGCGATAAAATTAATAATTGAATTAGACTGTAAATAAATCAAACCAGTGTATAACAGAAATCTCCGACCTCAAATCGAAACAATCTCGAGGTGATATTGTAAGAATAGTAAAGGAAGAGCAACTCAGATGAACAGTAAGTAAATGAAAAGCGAGAAAGAAATAATTGCATATAGTTTTCTTAGTGAGATATCCCGGTTACACACGAATGGAATCCCTCTTTATATAGTAGAGGAGTCTTAATTAAGGCACACTTCTAATTATAGTAGGAAATCGTATCAACAGCTGATTAACCGCTATAGATTTTATCAGTTCCGAGATTCACGTTACGATCCTCGACCAATCGCGGATATCTCACCCTTTCTATTATAAAGTAATGCCGATATTACTCAAAGTTTGTCTCTTTCTGGCCCGATTGATATTGACCTCGATCTGAAAAGAGGCTTCAGTATCGGACTCGATGTCCTAGCTCTTTAACGTACCATTCCTTTCTTGACCAAAATAGAGAAATCAAATAGTCCTGATTTCCACCGTATACAAGTTTGTCACTTGTAAGTTATTATCTACTATATTTAAATGACGAAAGGTATAAAAAAGAAGAGAGCTCCAAAGATTCATGTTTTTGTCTATGTTGCTCGAATATTTAAAATGGCCCTGCATTCATATGGAATAAAGTATACTCCCTTCTTTTCATTTTGTTTGTCCTAGTTTGACTTCACACAAATATTAAAATATAAAGTAAGACTTATAAAATAAATGATCATATATATTCCATAAATTTATGTGGCTATAGAATTTTTAAAAACTATAGTCCAAACATGCAATAGTTTTTCTGTTCTTTGAAATACTTCTCATTGAGAAAATATTAAAATTTTCACGTCCTGAAACTAAGGCGGAATGTGATGGCACTACCCGTTGACCGAATCCTATTCCAACTGGCTGATAATACTGTTAAGCTTAATAAAATAATTGAAGCCTGAATAATCTTATATCATAAATATCTGAAAGGCTATAAATATGTTTTTTTCAAAATTAACATATGCTAATGTAAACCCACCAAGGATAAGTCATAGTCATGAGCTTCTACGAACTAAAATAAAAATAATATCTTTGGTGCATTCTCCTGGAATAACATAAATATCTAAATAGCTGAAAGTCTAGAAATATTAAATTATTGCTGGAAGGAATCAATGGAGTGTCCACTGGATTGACAAGAAGTTTAGAATCTAACCAGGAGCTTTGTTACCTGCACACTTAATTCCTACTACATAAAATTGTAGGCCCTAATAGTAGTACCTCCAAGGATACCTAGATAGTCTCGTTGACAATCCCTTAAATGGAGGACAACATTAGCTTGAACTATATATAAATATAACGAATACAGCAAGTGGTTCCACAGAACACAAAATCTGTAAGCTGAAACCAATTATAAAACCCTAAATTTATAATAAATAAATAAAAGTTGAAATTGAAAATTGAATCTGAAGCTGATCTATGAAATTGATGCTGAAAACTGTGTTATTTTTAAGCAAATAACTTTTTGAAAAGATTTCATATTGTAGCCATGTATATGTGAGCATCTGGGGACGCTTGTGGACTACAAAAACTACTATTGGGTCTCCGATTGTGCTCACTCAAGCTCAACCCATAATAGGGCCATCGAGTATGCACAATTAAGCTCAACTATTCAGAGCGCATTAGGACCTGCAAGCATGGGGTGGCAAACCCTGACCGCCATGGCACTCATGCTTAGGCGGGCTGGCTTTTCTCTCTCTTTGGATGTGATCACATTAATCTGAATGTAAGCTAAAGGTCCGAGTAATATAAGCAATTTCACAACAGCAAAACATTTCACATAAGCAACTACTATAATATATCGTACAATTTTGTCATTTACTTTCATAAGAATTCACAAACATATGTAGTTTATTCCAAAAAGTAATGCAAATAATAATATGTGAATTATAATCTAGCCCTTTACTTAGGAAAAAAATCGTAACTCTTTTGAATCAAGTGTCAAAAATCTCTGTTAATGAACTCGTGTATTCAACCCCTTCAAAAATTTACAGCAAATGATTAAAACTATTTGCCCAACAACAATTTCAATCAAACTTTTCCAAATTCAAGTTTTTCTTGGCCACAAATAGCTTTCAAGTCGTTTCTACCCATGAAATACATCATCCATATGATCTAAAAATCATTATACACTATAAAGATTCTAATTTTAATAGTAGGGAGCAAAAATATTATCTTAAAAATTATTCTAAAAAATCCTAGGTCTTGGATCATGAAGAACTCTCTCTATCCTAGCTGGGAACCTAAAAATTTAATTTCATTTGTTGTTAGATGAAGTTAATATAGTGCTTTCTAACTTGAATCGTATTGAAACCTCACCTAGGATGGCGTGGGATGATCTTGACTCAATATTTCCTTGAACATAATAAACCCTAATTCAGCGGGGTGTAATAATGAAACAAATTATGGTTTTGGGCTTTTTAATACCTAGGGTAATTGCTGGCCATGGTTGGCCGAGACCTTCAAGTCATCACCTTTTTCCCCTTGTTGGAATTTGCTAGGGTTGGAACCGTTGGCCATGATTTGGCTTAGGGCTCAGTTGGCTATAACTTATTGTAGAAATGCTAGAATAACGAGTGATTTGATGTTACAAAAACTAGGCTCAAAGTTCTTTTATTTAATACATAAATCATACATTAATTTATTATACATTGGGATATGTAGTTATATGAAATTAAGACATATGCGACTAAAGTTTTTTGCATCCCTTAACAATTCCAATTTATCCAAACTACTTAGTCCCTCTACTAAACATACCTAAGATCGTTTCTGCTTAAGATTTAGGTACTACACCTCCAGCACTTTCTGAACTAGCTATAGAATGCTAACGGGCCTTATATTCTCCCCTTGTTATATGACATTCATCCTCAAATGTCGACTTCTGATCATTCTTAGGACTGAGAAGAATGTTACAACTTGGTGAACACTCTACTTATTGATAGACTACGTAAGCATGAATATCACTTGGTGTAACAAGCTACAGTATTCAAGCATGATTTGACTCTAAATAGGTATGCATATTTTATCCTCATGACCCATTCGCTTCCACGGGTGAATGTCTCCACATGAATTTTATTGGGCAATCTTTTTATTTGAAGCCTACGAACTTGTTTCCCGACTATCGCTATAGGGACCATCTCGTAGGATAGAGTATCATTAACTTTGATCTCGTGTCTACTAGTGATACGGATCGTGAAAATACTTCTTCAACATTTGTTGCATGAAATAGTGGATGCGCTAATAACAACTCTTGTGGTAGAACAAGTCAATACTCCACAAGCCCAACCTTTTCAAGAATAGGATAAGGCCTATTATACGTGGGGATAAGTTTCCCTTTTCTACAAAAACTCATGAAGCCCTTCATGGGTGAGACTTTCGGATGCACAAGTAACCTTCTTTAGACTCGAGATCACAATGCCTTACATCTGAATATGATTTATGACAAATTTGAGTTATTTTTAGTCGTTCCTGAATAATCTTCAGTTTCATTAATACAACTTCAATTGTTTTTGGCCCTATGAGTTGTGTTTCATCAGTTTCAAACTAAACCAAGTATTGGACAACAACATCTTCTATATAGAGCCTCAAATGGAGCATAATGAATACTTTTATGATAACTATTGTCTATGCAGAGCATATCAAAGTCAAATGATCATTCTGATTCCCCGTAAAATCCAACACACAAGCTGTAATGACCCGATCAGTCATTATGAGCATTTAAATTTTTGTTCAGTAGTTTGAGGTTGTGAGTAACTTCATATGATATATTATGACTTTCTTGTATGGTTAGTTTCGGTTTTTGAGTGATTCGGGATTGATTTGAAAGAATGATTCTCATTTTAGAAGCTTTAAGTTAGAAGAGTTGACCAGGTTTGACTTTTATGTATTTGACCTCGGATTGTGATTTTAGACTTAGACGTATATCCAGATTTACATTTGGAGGTTTATAAGTTAATTTGGTTCTAATTGGTGAAAGTTGAAAATTTGAAGGTTTGGAAAGTTCATAAGTTTGACCGGGATTGACTTCGAGGTTATCGAGTTCAGATTGTAGTTCTGGGAGTTGGAATAGGTTTGTTATGCCATTTGGAACGTTTGTCAAAAAATGGGTAATTTCGATTTGTGTAGACGTGTTTGGCGTAAGTAAATTTGGAATTTTGAAATAGTTTATCAAGCTCAATTTTGAGGAGTGATTCATGGATTTAATGTTATTATGTGTAATTGAGGCCTCAAGCAAGTCTATGTTAATTTTGGGACTTGTTAGTATGTTCGGACAGAGTCTCGGAGGTCTCGGGTGCGTTTCAGACCTTTTTCCTTTGTTTAGGAACTGCTGGTTTGTTGTTCTTCTGGTGTTCATTGCTACCGAAGATGACGCATCGCGATCGCGATCGCGAAGTGTAATTTTAGTAGCTGGTGATTTCCCCTTCGCGTTTGAGGAGCCTCAGGGGGTTGTGGTCATAGCGGTGGCGCCCAGGTAGTTGCAGTCCCGTAGATTGAAGACTGTATGGGTCGCCACATTTTTGACCTTTGCATTTGCATGTGGGTGACCGTGTTCGCATAGGCCGGTAGGGGGTGTGCATCGCGTTTGTAGGTGCCGGACCGCATCTACAAAGGACGATTTTGGCTAGTGTCTTCGTCATCACGAAGTAGGTTCCGCGATGGCGAAGAGGACTCCTTGACAGACTTATATGAAATTCCATTTCGAGGGTTTTAAGTTATTTTATCACATTTTAGGATTGGGAGCTCAGATTTAAGCAATTTTGGAGGGGGTTTCATGATTTATATTGGGGTAAGTATTCTTGACTAGAACTTGGTTAATATTCAAGATTCCATCCTTGTTTTTAGCATTTAATTGATAAATCTAAGTGGGGGTTAGGAATTTTAGCAAAAACTTTTCTAAAAGAAATTTTCGGATTTGAACCCTGATTCTGACCGATGAAATTGGTATGGCTGGACTAGTATTTGAATAGATGTTCAGAACTAGACTTTTGTCGAGTTCCACGATGTGGGCTCGGGTTGACGTATTGGGTTGACTTTTTTAGTCTTGTTCAAGATCGAAGCTTTATTGTTTGAGGTTATTTCCAAATGCTTTTATTGATGTTATTAAGTTATTTTTGCTAGATTCTAGCCGTCCGGAGGTTGATTCATGTAGGAAGAGATTTTTAGAGTATTAGTTTGGTTAGTTAGAGGTAAGTATCTTGCCTAACCTTGTATTGAGGAATACCTCTTAGAATTTAACCTTGATTGCTTATCGATGTTATGTGGAAGCGACATGTCATGAGGTGACGAGCGTGTACACGGGTGCTATGTGTGGCTTTGTGACCGGGTTGGATTGTATTAATATCCTTTAATTTGATAAAATAACTTATATAAAACATGATTTCACCACTTTGTGATAACATGATCATGATCGCTACATTTGACTTAGCCATATTCATTATTTATTTGTCGATCACCCCTCCACACCTTTATGTTATTGTTATGTCCTTGTGCACTTTTGTCACGACCCAAAATTTCCAACCTCGAGGTCATGATGACGCCTAACATCTACTTTCTAGGAAAGCCGATGTGAATAAAGTAATTAGCCAATTTTAAACAGTTAAAACAGAGTAATGATATTTAATGAGAAATAAACTCCCAATTTAACACATTGTTAATATAGGCAACGTGATACTAGCTACTCCCAGAAATTCAAAGTCACAATTACAATCTACAAGCATAGTTTGAAATAAATACAACTGTTTGAAAGAGATAAAGAGTAAAGATAGGAAATGGAATAGGACATAAAGGTCTATGAACTCCACCAGATCTACCTCAAGTCTCCATAGTAGTGTAATATGAGCAGATGCACCTCTAAGCAACGCTGGGACCAATACCAATATCTGCGCAAGAAGTGTAGAAGTGTAGTATGAGTAAAATCGACGCAATGTACTCCGTAAGTGTCAAGCCTAACCTTGACAAGGTAGTGACAAGTCTATGACAAGGTACCTACGTAAAAATCCGGTACAAATATATATAAAGCAGCAAAATAATAAGTAGAACGATAAAATATTAACAAGGAGGGGACATGCGAAAAAGGGAGCTATCATGAAAACTTGCAAGTACGAAATCATAGAAATAACATCTTTCGAAATAAAAAAAACAATATAATCAAGTAAATCACAAAAATCAAAAATCAAACAAGGCAATAAAATTAAGATGGCACAGCATCACTCTTCGTGTTTTTATTCCCCTCACCATATAATATCATAAATGAAATGACACGGCATCACCCTTCGTATTTTTACTAACCGGCACGACATCACCCTTCGTGATTTTACTCTCAACATCTCTCAATATTTGATAATGAATGCAAATAAGGCACGACAACACCCTTCGTTCTTTTCTCTCTTCCTCACCAAAAAACAATACAAATTCTAATAATGAAACAAGGTGGGAAACAATTTCACTTCAATTACAGTTCCACGATATCAAACTCAACTTTCAAAATATCCAACATCTTTGAAATAATCAATAAATATGAAACGAATATTTAAAAGAAGTAATAGTCTAATCTGAGCATGGGAAACATAATCATCGAAACAAAATAAAACAAAGAAACAATTTCCACCTGCATTCTTTAACCCATTGACAATGCATAGATACTCGTCACCTTATATATTTGCTTTCCCCACACATAAAACACATAGCAAATAAACCAACAACTCATAATCCCTCAAGTCAAGGTTAACCACGGCACTTACCTTACTCCTTAACAAAATCAATGTTCAACCACGACTTTTCCTCTAGAATTAGCCCCCAAACTAAAAAAATCTAACCAAATGTAGTTCAAATAATTCAAAATAAGCTTTAGAAACTACCCACGAGTAAAAAAGATTCAATCTTTATTGAACTTGGAAAAAGTCAACCACGGGCCCATATGGTCAAAACTAGAGATTCGGACTAAAACTCAATTACCATTCACCCCGAGCCCAATTATGTCCTTAATTTCGAAATTCGACCTTAATTTGAGTCTAAATCTCATTTTCTCAATATTCCAAGTTTCTACCAAAATCCCTAATTTCTACCAAGAAATAGCATAGATTAAAGATTAAAATCAATGTGTGATTATGGAAATGTAAGAAAACAAGTTCAAATCTACTAATCTATGATGTTGGGATGAAAAATCTCTTCAAAATTGTCACTAGGCCGAGCTCACACTTGAAAATGGTGAAAAATGAGAAGAATCTCGATTTTAAGAAGTTTAAATCACTAGGAGTCAGATGTTTTTCGCGTTCGCGAAGCACTTGACGCGATCGCGATGCATAACAGCCCGAATGGCCTTTGCATTTGCGAGATACCCTCCGTATTCGCGATGGCCTCACCCTTCTGGCCTTCGCTTCACGAGCCTAGGCTCGCGTTCGCCTAGAGTATTTCCCATCCTGCCCCACATAATTCCTTAACCCATTGCGTTTGCATTTGCGAAAGGTAATCCCACCACTACTTCGTGTTTGCCAAAGTATTCTTGCATTCGTGTAGAAATAAACCGCTACCAGCCCAACTTCCCTTCACGTTTATGAAGCACAAGACACCAGATATCAGTAAATAGCTGGAACCAACATTTTTTCTAAGTTCAAATGGTCTGTAGCCTATTAGAACTTCACCCGAGCCCCTCTCACTCCAAACCAAATATGCACACATTTGTAATAACATCGTACGAACTTGATCGCACGATCGAAACACCAAAATAAGACCAAGAACTACGAATCAGACTTCAAAATGCATCAAATTTTCAAATAAACTCAAGAATTTTCCAAATTCACAACCGAGCGTCCGAATCCAATCAAATAAACTATGTTTTGCACCAAATTTTGAAGACACGTTTTAAATAGTAATGTGGACCTATAGCAAGTCCCGAAATAGAAATCAGAACTTGGTAGCCATAAAGCTAATCTGCGGTCAAATCTAGGAATTATTTAAACCTTCAAGCTACTAGTTTCCACAAATCAAGTCAAATCAAGTTAGGGACTTCCGAATTCAATTCTGGGCATACGCCCAAGTACAAAATCACGATACGGACCCACTAGGGTCGTCAAAATACCTATCTGGGGTCATTTACATAAAATGTTGACCATAGTCAACTCAAGTTATTTTTAAAGCAAAGAATCATGTTTATTCTATTTTTCACATAAAATCTTTCCCGAAAAAGACACTTATAGTGCACGCAAATCAAGAAACACTATATGGAGCTAATAGAGGTCTCGGAACACAAAAATAAGGGCTAGAACCCAATATGACCTATAGGGTCATTAGTTTCTCCTCGCCAAAAAGAAACGTTCCTCCTCGAGCGGACATAGAACAATATCTGGACTGGTGAATAGGTGGGGATATCTACTCCGCATATTAGAATCGTACTCCCACATAGATGCCTCAATCGGCTGACATCTCCACTACACTCTAACAGAAGGATAACTCTTACATCTCAACTTTCGGATTAACCGTGCTAGGATAGCCACCGGCTCCTCCTAAGTCATATCCTTGTCCAATTGAACCGAGCCGAAACCTAATATATGGGACGGATCAATGTGATACTACTGGAACAATGGAAACATGGATCATCGAGTGAAATACTGATAAGCTAGGTGGCAATGCAAGCTTTTAGGCCACCTCACCAACTATCTCAAGGATCTCAAAGGGTCCGATATACCTAGGGCTCAACTTGCCCTTCTTCCTGAACCTCATCGCACCCTTCATTGGTAAAACCGGTAGCAAAACCCCATCTCCAACCATGAATGCAACATCACAAACTCTCCGATCAGAATAAATCTCCTGCCTAGAAAGTGTTGTACAAAGTCGATCCTGAATCATCTTGACCTTTTCCAAGGCATCTCGAACCAAATGCGTAACCAATAACTGAGCCTCTCTCGGCTCAAACCAACTAACTAGAGAACGACATAGCCTCCCATATAAGGCCTCATAAGGAGCTATCTGAATAGTCGAATTGTAGATGTTGTCGAACACAAACACTGCAAGCGGCAAAAACTTATCCCAAGAACCCCCAAAATCCATAAAACAAAAACGAAGCATATCCTCCAAAATCTCAATGGTGCGCTCAGACTGCCCATCCGTCTGGGGGTGAAATTATGTACTTAACTAAACCTGTGTGCCTAACACACACTGTACCGTCCTCCAGAATTGTAATATGAACTGCATGCTCCATCAAAAATAATGGACACCGGCACACTATGAAGACGGACAATCTCGCGGATATAGATCTCAACTTGCCGCTCTAAAGAATAGGTAGTCGTCACCGGAATGAAATCCGCTGACTTGGTCAATATATCCACAATGACCCATACTGCGTCAAATTTCTTCAATGACTGTGAAAGCCCATATACAAAATTCATGGTAATATGCTCTCCACTTCCACTCGGGAATCTCAAGTCTCTGAAGCAAACCGCCAGGTCTCTGATACTCGTTCTTCATCTGCTGGAATTCAAACCCCGGTCCACATACTCAACTGTATCTTTCTTCATTCTTCTTCACCAATAATGTTTCCTCAAATCCTGATACATCTTGGCAGCACCCGGATGAATTGAATATCGCGAGCCATGGGCCTCCTCAAGTATCAACTCATACAACCCATCCACATTAGGCACAAAAATCCAACCCTGTATCTGTAACACTCCATCATCTCCAATAGAAAGCTCATCTGCATCACTGTGCTACACCATGTCCTTAAGGACAAGCAAATAGGGGTCGTCACACTGATGCTCTCTAATGCGCTCTTACAAAGAAGACTGAGAAACCACACAAGTATCTGGGCTCTAAAACATCTAACCTCATGAAATGGTTGGCCAAAGTCTTAACATCTGCTGATAGCGGCTTCTCACCAACTGGAATATATGCAAGGCTACCCCTACTCATAGCCTTTCTACTCAAGGTATCGGCCACCATATTGGTCTTCCCAGAATGATACAAAATGGTAATATCATAGTCTTTCAACAGCTCTAACCACCTTCGCTGCCTCAAGTTGAGATCTTTTTGCTTAAACAAGAACTATAGACTTTGATAATCTGGGAGCACCTTGTACGACACACTGTAGAGGAATGCCTCCAAATACTCAATGCATGAACAATCGATGCTAACTCTAAGTCATGAACATGGTAATTACTCTCATGAACCTTCAACTACCAAGACGCATATACAATCACCCTGCCATCCTACGCCAATACTGCACCAAGACAGCTATGTGATGCATCACAATACACAGTGTAGGATCCTGAACCTGTAGGCAACACCAACACGGGAATTGTAGTCAAAGTATTCTTAAGCTTCTTAAAGCTCAACTTACACTCATCAGACCACCTGAATGAGGCACCCTTCTTTGTCGATCTAGTCAATGGGGCTACGATAGATGAAAACCCCTCCACGAACCTCGCCAAACCTAGGAAGCTCCGAACCTTTGTAGCTGAAGTAGGTCTAGGAAAGTTTTGAACTGCCTCAATCTTCTTAGGATCCACTTTAATGACCTCGGCAGATACAACATTACCCAAAAAAGCAACAAAATCCAACCAAAACTCACACTTGAAAACTTGACATATAACTAACTATCTCTCAGAGTCTGAAGTACAATCCAAAGATCTTTCTCATGCTCCTCTCGAGTGCAGGAGTAGATCTAAATATCATCAATGAAGAAGATCACAAAAGAATCCAAATAGGGATTAGATACTCGGTTCATCAAATCCATAAATGTTGCTGAGGCATTGGTCAGCCCAAAGTACATCACTAGAACCTCAGAGTGGCCATACCGCATCCGAAAAGTTGTCTTACGGACATCTGATGCCTTAATCTTCAACTGATGGTAGCCAAATCTCAAATCAATCTTCGAAAATAATTTGGAACCCTTTAGCTGATCAAATAAATCATCAATCCTTGGAACCAGATACTTATTCTTGATACTGACTTTGTTCATCTGCCGATAATCTATACACATCATCATCACAAACAATATTGGCGCACCCCAGAGCGTGACACTTGGCCTAATGAATCCTTTATCAAGCAAATTCTGCAACTGCTCTTTTAGTTCATTTGACTTAGATGGGGCCATATGCTATGGTGGAATATAAATGGGATGAGTGCCCAGAGCCAAGACAATACAGAAGTCGATATCTCTATCGGGTGGAATCCTCAGCAAATCTATAAGAAACACTTCTGGAAACTCACGCCCAACTGGTACTGCATCTATGGAAGAAACCTCTGCGCTAGGATCACGGATATAGGCCAAATATGCTAGACATCTCTTCTCGACCATACACCGAGCCTTCACATAAGATATAACCGTGATGGTAGTATGGTCGGGAGTCCCCCTCCACTCTAATCGGGGCAACATCGGCACGGCTAAGTCATCTCTTAGCGTGAGAGTCCAAAAATCGCGTGATAAGGTGATAGACAATCCATTCCCAAAATATTATCAAAGTCCACCATATCAAGAAGTAGGAGATCTACACTAGTATTAAGGCTCCCGATAGAAATCACACACAAGCGATAAACACGATCAACAATATAGAATATCCCACATACGTGGACATATATATAGGAGCACTCAAAGAATTACAAGGCATAACAAGATATAAAGAAAAATAGGATGACACGTAGGAATAAGTAAAGCCCGGATAGGATAAAACTGAAGCATCTCTATGGAAAACTGGAAATACCTGTGATGACGGACGTTGCACCCTATTTTTCACAAGTCACAATAAGATTCAACTACTGGTTTCCCAATTGATGATAAAAAAGAGTCAACACCTAATATTTAAAGGTATACTAGGGTAACTGTTTCATTACTAAGATTATTTTTTATTAATCTGCTAACCGGTGAGACTTTTGGTAAGGGTTCTTGTTCATCTAAGAGGAAGGTCTTAAGAATCCCTTAAAATCTACTTGAGGTATCTCCATAGGACTTAGACTATGTTTAAGGAATTAGATGTCTATATTCTTCTTAATTAGTGTTTTAAAAGTATAGCTAATTGTATACGTTTATACATAAAGAGGGATATATTTCAATGACATATCCAGAATACCAAAGCATCATCAGAAATCTCATGATTTGCATACAAGTATGTAGTACTATCATGTATTCTTATAAAGCTTAAGATCACTCATACATAATCTATTGTAGGTGTCGACAAACAATGAGAGAACAACAACATATGAATATAAGAACTCAGAATAGATAGGTTGTGTAGATCAATATAATCATGTACTTAATCATACATACTTAATGGGATTATGCCGACCAACATTTCATTTCTTACTAAGTGATAAAGTTAACAAACCACTTCAACATTCTTAAGAAAATAGGGGGGGCAGGAAAACATATTTGCAAGTAATCTCCAAAGAGATGTTCATTTACATCTAGGTTGATTAAGAGTTAAACATATGGTTCCACATTCAAACAGGATAGATGAACATTTAAAGGGGCGCTTTCTAAGTCTATAGGTAAACTTCAGTGAACTTAGTAGGTTTCAATGGACTAGGAACACAGTCACAGACATATATGCAAGCAGCAGATACCTTAAGGTAGAGATGAGTGCAAAACTCCTAATGGGGTGGAATTTAAACAGGTTCCTAATGTATTCCAACCAAACTTACAGTATTACAATATGACTGAGTATTGAACATGGAGTTTCGCTAACATTGTGGTCCTGGACAGTGAACACTAGTAATAGGCAAGCATATTTAGTTATGAAAATAGAGATTAGTTGTTATAATGAAGCTTTGCAACATTTGGTTCTATTAGACAGTATTCAACTACAGTAGGTACAATTTCAGTTAGCTTTATAACCATGACTCAGGCCAAATGGATAGCAGAAGACAGAAATGAAGTTCACAGGTTCCTCGGGGCTTAATCCTAGTTAATTTAAGATATTTTTCTCATATAGTGAAGTTCATAGGTGCAATAAAACAATGTGGGAGCTGATAGAAGGTCTTACACTGATTTTAAAGCTACAGGATCATAGCATAATACATTTGAAGGTAGAGATGGTTCAAACGTTGTAAACTACCATGTTCAAGTTATGTGACAGCCCTACACTCAGCAGCATATGCCCAATTAGGCTAAACATCAAGTGAATCATGCCAATAATACTAAGTCATAACACACATGAGGTTTACAAAAGAACATCAGGAGATTAAGCCAATTATTAAGGGTTTTTAAAGGTTCTTTGGTTATCCTAACAAGTTTTACAGCAGATATAAGTTATAAGAATGTTGATCAAGATTAACTAATCGATACATGGTTCTAATTTAAACACATTAAGGAGCTTATGATTCAAGAATCCATTGATCAATTGTAGATTAATAATAGACATAAAAATAGTCAACCATAACGCATCATCGATAGTATCATTTAACAAAAGATAACAGAACAATCATGCTCGCAAATTCAAACATTTAAAAGTGGATGAGAGTTGAGGTTCATTTACCACCTTTTAGGAAGCAAAATCAAAGGAGACTATAATATGGACATTAAGAATCCAAGACTCAAAACTCCGACCAATGTAGTGCTCAAAATTAGAAAAGAGGGAAATGAAAAAACAATTAAGACTTAGGCTTCAATTAAGAAATTCTAGATACTACTGTATTGTGTATTGATGTTTTTATATTGTTAGGTATTGTTAGGTGAGATCCATTAAGGCTCATATTTATAGTGTCTCAAGGTTTAGGGTTCCGGGAGATTCAAATTGGCGAGTGGAAAGTGACAAAAGGTTGATATGCGAGCAGATCAAGTGAAAATCAAAGAAGAGAACAGGTGAAAATAGTTGTTAATTTTACCTGAGTGGAGTGAAAACCATTGATGGCAGCGACCGATTGGACAAAACCCCAAAACCCATAGGTCACTACGTTTGACTTCTGGGTACTTCATGATGAAGTTCTAGGAGGCTTCTCATGTGCTTTGACTTGAAAGAACACAAGAAATCTCAGACGATTTGAGATTTCACTCTTTAGTCTGTAATTTCAACATTGGGGATTTTGAAACTAAACGGTGGAAACGGAAAGAAAATAATGAGATTCGTAGTACAGAGACAAGACAGATGGCCATGCATGCCATGGATTTGAAAGACCACAGGCAATTTGAAGCTTCATTTCTGGGTTAGGGTTTTTGGATTTGGGATTTCGAATCCCAACAATGAAAGAGGAAAGACAAAGTAGGATTCGAAGATTTGGATGACAATAAGAATGATTTGTCGTTTGATTCGTGACCTGGCACTAATTTGTGCAAGGTTTTCTTGATTGATTGGTCTGGTCAGTTTGATAGAAATGAGAGAAGAAGGGGAAATGAGCGGTCGAGTCTGGTGAGGAATGATTAGGGTTTGGGAATGGTTAGGGACGGGTCTTTAGGTTTAAACAGGTGGATTGATTTGGGCCGTTGGATCTCTTGATCAACAACTCTTATAATTTGAGTATTAAAAGATTAAAACAACATAAAATGATGGTTGTTAGATTGTTGGATTGTTGGATTTGAACGGTTTGAGATTAGGTATGATGGAGTATTAAAATTAAAGGGAAAACATAGATAAAATTAGAGGTTGATTAACAAGGTAGACGACTTGGATTCATTGTGTTTGTTGTGGGAGCGATAGATGCAGGTGATATGGTGCACCACTATTGGTTTAAAGACAATGGCATGGATTTCCAAAGTGGAATGAGATGGGGTATTTCGACTGGGTCAATACCCGATTGGGTTTGACATATGGGCTAAAATGATTTAAATAACAGCCACTCTGTATTTAACTAAGAAATGGCAATTTTAGCCTTTTAGTTTTCAACCCTTTTGAAATTAATTTAAATAAACTTAATCACTCTTAATAAAATGTATTAAAAATTATAATTATCAAATAAACTACTAAATATTGTAATTAACTAATTACTTGTAAAATACTTTATTTTTGTAAATTATGGAATTAATTTCAAATTATTAAATAAGCTAATTAACTAAAATTAAGGAATAATTTATTAAATGAATTATAAAAAATATGGAATGTATATAAAGTTTATTCTAATAAGCTCAAAATTCTAAGTATGATATATTTGTAATTACATCATACTAGATTATTAATTGCAACACCACTAATACTTAATTCTTTTGTAAAAATAGGTATTATTGATAGAAATATTTTAAAAACATTTATTTCAAATCATTAAGCATAAATAAATTAATTTTAAAATGGAGGGTAAATTGGTCTTTAACAACTACCCTCTTGACCGGAGACGATGATAGAGTTTTCGGTCTAAAAAATTGAACCAAGGCCAATTTTGTCCCGACCTCATGCTAACATTGCAGAAACAACATATGGGTTCAAGGAAGATTACGAATTGTAGAATTCAGAGTTAAAGAAGATTCCAGGAGGATTTTGGAGAGTTGGGGCCGAATTCTTCCTTTGAACTGCTTACATACCTCGGGCTTAAAGAGGTCAGGCCTCATGTAGTTCTGGAGTTGATGTTTTAGACTTTAATACCACACAAGAAGATAGTTTACTTTGTGTGGTACCCAATTTTCCGAGTGCTGTCTCTCTAGAAGAACCTGGTTCTTCTTGGTGTTCCAACTACTACTGTTGCGGAATAATAAAAAGCAGTAAAGTAAAAACACAGAGATTTTTACGTGGAAAACACCTGGCTCAAGAGGTGAAAAAACCACGACCTACTCCTCGGTAGGATTTGCTCAACTCTTCCCTGAAAACTCTGAGCCAAACGGACTTACAAAATAAACTCTTTTGTAATCCTAAGGATTAACTCTAATCCCTTTGTAGTAATTAGCCTCTAGCTAATTTCTACACACCTCAAGTTACCTCTAACTTGATCAATACGTACCTATTACAATTAGTTCTATGAAAGCCGAAAGATACAATATTAAAAAGTCCTACTACAATCAACTAGACTCAATAATCAATCAGATGGAACTGGTTCTTCTAGTTGAGCTGTAGCCTTTGCATCGCACAATGATTCTGCTAGCAAAAATAACTCTACGATTTTTTCTTTCAGACTTTGATTCACTTCAGCTTTGTGCGTGTTTTATTCCAGTAGAAATACATCAAGTATTTATAGAGTCAGTCGTTGAGCTTGTCTTCCAATTCTAGTCCAACTCTACCTGGGTGAACCAATTCGAACCAAACTCAACTTCTTTTCTTTTGTTACATTCCTTGCTGAATTCGACTTCAATTAATCAGATCAGTTTGTAACCTTTTCTCATTAGGAGACAATCTCTTGATTTATTGATATTTTATATTTAAAATATCTCCTGATCATATACGGTTCATGTGCCAGCTAGTCAGTCCAAGATGTGTGCTCTGATTGACCTGGTTCAACTGGTCAGCCTTTTGTCAATCTTCAAAACTATGCAGTGACATGGGTCAACAAATTCCCCCTTTTTGATTATGACAAACTATGTGCTTAATCTTGTATACACTTCAAAGAACTTTGTATGGTTTTAAGCATTAATCATAGAGAATCCAGGTTGATTAGGTTATAAATATTACTTTAAAAATATTTTTGAAAAGTTTAGCACATATATATATATATCTTCCCCCTTTTGGCATCATCGAAAAGTTTGCGAAATGATATACTTACCAGTTTTATTAATTATTACTCATGGCCATTGAGGCAACTGCAGGTGCAAAGCATGATTAATCAACACAAGAAACCAATAAATGTTAGCCAACTCAGAAATTGAGACAAGTCAATAACTAAAAGCAAAATTCATTGATAAGTAACGATAATCAACCACCACACAGAAAAACAAAAACACCCAACCATGAGCAACAAAAAAATAAAAAAAAACTGAAACTGATAACTAGTCTTAAGATGGGTTATGGAATCTATGAGAAGCCTAAGAATGGGATGGTGCAGTGGAGGTTGTGGACTTAGATTGTAGGAGAGACAGGATTTGCTGAAGAACACCCTCGTTCTTTTCTTTCTCCTTTGCTAATTCAGCTCTAAGAGCATCCCGCTCTTCTTCAACCTCAATCACACGAGACTTTAAGCGAAGGATCTCCATATCCTTAATCTCGTTTTCTTGCACCAAAGTTCTAACTTTGTTGTTGACTGGTTGCTTCCTAGATGAACCAGGTTCATCACAGGAAATTAACATTGTAGTCATATGTAAGCAAAGTTTCTTTCCCGAAATAATCTTTGGCCGTAGCCATCTCAGCCTTCTTTACTGGAACCCCAAAATGTGCAAGCACTGCTGTCAGAATGAAGCCATAAGGAATTGCATGTGCCTTGGTTCCGTTCACCACTCTGTCAAGGAGTTGGATGATAAAAGCTGGCCAATTAATTTGCTTTCCCATGTACAAGAATTCCATCAATGTAAGATCCATATAATTTGCCATGTACCTTCTTTCTTGTCTAGGAAGTAGGAACTTGATGACGAACTCAAAGAGTAGCTTGTGCTCAAACTTCATCTCACTCTTGTAAACCGGCCTGGGTTCAATCTCCTTCTCACTATTACTAAAGAACCTAGTGATGTCGATTGCTGAGGCCATCCCATCTAGACAAGGCCATCTCTGCCTTGTATAGTCCTCATAGCCCTCAGCTGGTATGTTAAGAATAACACCCAGTTCTTTGACATCAAAGGAAACCTCAATTCCTTTGACCATAGACGTTACCCTACCTTCCTTGACACTTGCATTCCCCATAAACTTTATGAACTCAGCTCTTGCCAGCCTGCCTTCCATGCGAAGGACCATGTCCTTCCAGCCTTGTACCTCTAGAGTTTCCATTAGATATTGTATTCCAGGCTCCTCTACATCATTCACCAGCTTACCCTTTAAAATTGTTATTTTTCCGAACATGGTAACTCTGTTAGTCACCACTCCTTCCTTCTCTTCTTCTCCACTCCAGCCTGCATCATCATCATAAATAACTTTCACTCTTTTTGGCTTGGCCCTGGTCTTCTTAACAGATCTTGTTGGTGCGACAGACATCCTGGCTGACTTATTTGAAAAAGCCTTAGCCTTTGTGGGTTTTTGTATCTCAGCCACACCTGGAGCAGGTTGCTCCTCCTGTTGGACCAGGTCCAACCCATTCTCTTCAATCTCAATAGCCTCAACAGGCTCTCCAACTTTTGCTTTTCCTTTTGCTGCCCTCTTCTTCTTGCTCTCCTTCAGAGCCTTTTCTAATTTCTCTTCTTCTTCTCTCACAGTGCTACGAGTAGCTCTAACTTTTGTTGCAGAAACATCAACATATTCAGAAATTTTCCTTTTCTTTGAAGGAACTAGGTGAGTTGCCTTCTTGGGTTTCTGACTCCTTAATCTCTTGGGGTTACAAGACTTCCCCAATTTTCTCAACCTTTCAGCCAATGTTTCTTCCCCCAATGAACTAGGTTCATCTGTAGCTTTCTTTAGACTTGCAAGACCTGCTGCAGCTTCCTCTACTATGCTTCCCCCTAAATCAGTGACTTCTTCTCCCATAATTTCAGGAATGGGGCCACAGATAATCAGTGTGGCACCATCCTCCCTAAATCCCCTCACATCTTCTTCTCCCTTTCTCTCAGGAATTATTTCTTTTCTCCCACCCTTCTTTCTCCCAGGTATTTCGACATGAACAACAGACCCTACCAACAAGAACCTTTTATCAGTAGAAGAAAATTAAGAATCGATTTTAAGATTACCTATTTCAGAACTGGTTGAACCAGGTGCTTCTTCCTCATTAGCTAATTTGAAGGACTCATTGGATGAATCTAACTTGGTACCTTTCTCTGCTTTAATAAGGTCCTCCAAGAATTCTTCTCTATCCCCAGAGGCAACAGATTTCCGGGCAAGAACTTTAACACGACGATTCTTGGGGGCAGGAGTAGGGTTTGGAGTGGGTTCAAGAACGAGTGTATTATCAGGGGATGATGGAATTTCTAGTGATTCGGAGCTATAAACAGATGGAGAATTGGAGACAGATTCAGAATTTCCTCCATCATAATCACAATTAGGTGAGGAATTAGACGAAGAAGCTGGTGGAGGTGAAGACATTTTTATGCTTTGTTAAGAGGAAAGGACGAGTTGCAAGTTTTGGGTAGTGTAATATGAGTTAAACTTAGTTTGAAGGAAGCTCTTTATGAAGAGAGGAGTAATGATTGCCTTTTATAACATATGGCCATTAATTTTACAACGAATAAAAAATTTATTCAAGTGGAAGTCTAATGGTTGTAGGAGTGTCGTTGATTTGACGGTTAAGAGTTCCCTATTTCTAGGCTAATTAAGTGTTGACGTGACTCCTTGGAACGGGTTCATTTATGGATTAGTACAAATACTTAGGAATGAACAAATTATAGATAGTCTCCTGCTCATGTGTGACTGTAATTGAATTACTATATGGAGAAGAGTACGCACCTTGTCAGTCAGATGAATTAGCATAGATGAACCAGGTTCATCCTGTTTGAAATCTTTAAATTACCTTAATTTACAAAGATAGATAAACATTATTAGTATCCAGGGAATCATATTAATACATGACACAATACTATGGCAATAAAGACATGATGTTGAGAAATTATTAATCTGATTAAGTACTTAATTAAAAAATTTTAGCCAAAAATTCAAAAAAAAAAAAATTCTTTCTCTTCAATTAGGTGATCTTAGTCATCCCTAATTCCAACCTGTTTCTCTCAAAATGCTCCCTACTAAATGCTTTAGTGAATATATCAGCAATTTGATGATCAGTAGCACAAAATTCGATTGAGATCATTCCTTTTTCATAGTTATCCCTTAGGAAATGGTGTCTAACATCTATGTGCTTAGTCCTTTTGTGATGAACCGGGTTCTTCGTCATACTAATAGCACTAGTGTTATCACAAAATATAGGAATGCATCCCACATCAATACCAAAGTCCATGAGTTGTTGTTTGATCCATAACAACTGGGCACAACATGAGCCTGCAACCAGATGTTCAGCCTCAAAAGTACACAAGGCTACTGAATTTTGTTTCTTGGTAGCCCAAGACACAAGATATGAGCCCAAAAAGTGAGCCATACCTGAAATACTTTTCCTGTCAACTAGGAATCCTGCATAATCAGCATCAGCATATCCTACAAGGTCGAAATTACTACCTTTAGGATATCAAAGGCACAAATCAGTGGTGCCTTTCAAATATCTCAAAATTCTCTTTACTGTAGTGAGGTGGGACTCCTTTGGATTTGCCTGAAACCTAGCACACAATCCCACGCTGAACACAATATCAGGACTGCTGGCAGTGAGATACAATAGAGACCCAATCCTCCCTCTATAAAGCTTCTGATCAACAGATGAACCAGGTTCATCCACATCCAATTTTGTAGTTGTGGCTATGGGAGTGTCTATTTCTTTTGAGTCTTCCATTTTAAACTTCTTGAGCAATTCTTTCACATACTTTTGTTGGTGGATCATTGTTCCACTTGGGTTTTACTTAATTTGCAAGCCTAATAAAAAGTTTAGCTCACCCATCATACTCATCTTAAAATCACTTCCCATTAGCATAGCAAATTCCTTGCTCAATTTTTCAGAAGTCGCCCCAAACATGATATCATCCACATATATTTGTACAACCAGGAGATCCTTACCCTTTTCCCTTAAGAACAAGGTACTATCAATTTTGCCTCGTTTGTACCCATGTTCTAGTAGGAATTTTGATAATCGTTCGTACCAAGCTCTTGGTGCCTGTTTGAGACCATATAGAGCCTTGTCGAGTTTTTCTACGTGGTCAGGTGACTCATTGCTTTCAAAACCTGGAGGCTGCTTGACAAATACATCTTCCTTCAGATAGCCATTTAGAAAGGCAATCTTAAACTCCATCTGATGAAGAGTGAATTCCATGTGTGCAACAAATGCTATAAGAAGTGTGATTGCCTCTAGTCTTGCCACAAGGGCAAAGGTCTCATCATAGTCAATTCCTTCTTCTTGACTATATCCTCGAACAACTAATTTTGCCTTATTCCTTGTAANTTCTGTTATGATGTTCTCAAAAGGGTGAGAACTCTGATATCTGTGTGGCTTAAGTACCAGTTGTTCATTCCTAGATGATTCCATGATGTCTTGTTGTTGTAGAGCAGGATCAGGGCCAGGTTGCATATGTTGAGTTCCCCCTATCATGATGCTTAGGTTAGTTGAACCTGGTCCATCACATGTTCCACCTTTCATGCTTGCTTCAGTGTGATCACTGCTTCTTA
>ML412679.1:2207-22536 GCA_005239525.1 Nicotiana knightiana | reverse complement strand
ATCATTAAGCGACCGTGTTAGAACCACGGAATTCGGGAGTGCCTAACACCTTCTCCCGGGTTATCAGAATTCCTTACCCGGATTGCTGGTTCGCAGACAATTTAAACAGAGTCAAATTTCCTCAATTTGGAATTTAAACTGGTGACTTGGGACACCATATAATTATCCCAAGTGGCGACTCTAAATAAATAAATAATCCCATTTTTGATGATGTCACTTAAAGTGGAAAAACTCCCTTATCCCAACACTTTGGGAAAAAAGGAGGTGTGACAGTGGGTAGTAATATATTCTTCACGAGCGGGGATCTGTATCACGACCTCGTCCCCCCAGCCACATTCCTTCCTCACAACATCGAGGTGTTTATTTGTTATCGAGCATATGTATCTCGAAGCGTGCTCACATCAACCGGGAACATCGGGTGGATTCTCGACGGTGAAGTCTTTCTTCAGGGTACAGCCACCGAGAATGATTTCATGAAGGGCCGGCGCCTTACTACCGGCCGAATGGGACGAAGAAGAGGAGGTTCCCTCTTTTTGAGGGACATCTTTAAAGGTTTTAGCCATCGATTCTGGTAGAAATAGGTGGAAGGAGATGAGATTTGGCGGTTTTTAAAGTTAAGAAAGCGGAAGAACAGTAGCGGAAGAGGAGAAGAAGAGATTAGAAAAGATGCAAATGGGAGTAAAACCCTCAACGAGTCAAATGACCAAGTATTTATAGGAAACCGGTGCCCGTTCGTTGGCACTAGTGGCCGACCAGCGGTGACGCACATTTAATGTTTTGGGGAAGCGAACCGATGGGACGTTTAAGTCACTTCAATGCTTGCGTCATGAGGATGATGTCATCATCAGGGACTTCGAAAATTCAAAATTCAAATCGTTTCTTATCACTTTATTCTAAGAAACGCGGGAACTATCTGTATACGGTCGAAATCAGGTACGCCCGATTTCAGAGGCTCGACACATTACCCGGAGCCAAAGTTCGAATGGATTAAACAAGTTTGGTAGACCTAGCTCGAGACTAGTAACTGAATGCATGGTTGGAAGGTCAAAACACTTAACACTGGAGACCGATTAAAACCCACCTCGGGATAATGCCGTTATAGATTTATAATGTAATGGGAAAGATTCCTGCAATGGCACAAAGTTCAAGGCATAAATTCCGGAACAGATTTGTACGAATTCGTACAAGCGGTTAGACAGCTGTATAATTAGATTCCTTGCCAGAAATAGGAATGTACCTTATTTAGGACTCCCTTATTAAATAAAGGGGAGCCCATTCATTTGTAAAGATCATCAATCATTGGCAAAGAATACACACTCTTATTTCTGTGCTCATCAGAATTGTTCTTTAGCTTTATAATATTCCTTTTGCTTTATTTTACTGTTCATCTGAGTCCATCTCGAGGTTATCCTGGCTCGAGGTCAAGGCCTGCTGATTTGTTGGTTTGATCAATCTTGCTTACTTAACTCACACACTTATCTTATTGTTCTTCAATCAGTATTGGACTAGATCACATATCTTTAAGACCTCATTATAAGTTTAATTGTTACTTAGATTTTGGGGCTAAATAATATTATTAATCTCTCATTTGGTACGTATTTTTCAACCTATGTATAACAAATATACCATATTCAGTACTAGTTTAATGTATAGCAAATCATACCATTAGCAACAAGGGCGCATTTAGGGGGACGGAAGGGGGTTTCGCCGAGAAATAACACTGTATATATAAAGTAAAATCTATTTTTACCTGTATATGTTAGGTTTTGAATCCTTTTGACACGGCCCAAAAGGATAGCTTAGTGGTCAAGGGGGTTCAAAACCTTTGTAAGGTCATAGATTCAATTCCCACTAGCTACAATCTTTTTTAACTTTTTCCTTTTTGAACCCCCTTCACGGAGATCCTGCCTCCACCACTGATTAGCAATACTATAGTTTTTAATACATGAATAAGCATGTATAGTGACAAAACTACCATTTCAAAACTGTTAATTCTCCAAGTCAAACAGTTGATACGAAATAATCCAAGCATAACTATTTCCAATATTACTAATACACCCAGTGGCGGAGCCACATTGAATCAAGGGGTGTCAAGTGACACCCCTTTGCCGAAAAATTACACTATACTGCTAAATAATTTTTATATTTTATGTATAATTACTATACGTTGACTCCCCTTGACTTTTCGATGTAGCTAATTATTTATTTTTTGACACTCCTTAATAAAAATTCTGGTTCTACTGAATACATCATATTCAGCACTATTTTTATACACCCTGTCAAATGACCCTTAAGCGCGAGCGGGTTTCTTGCCCGCCAATTACCTTTGCTTTTTTTTTTTGTAGAACTTCACTCTTGTGTCATAGAACTTGTAGATCGGTAATCCTACATTCGAATTAACTACGGATAAATGAAAAGTACCAAAAATCATACAACGAATGATGTATAAAATTTGTATTATTCTTCAGTTTAAGAAATAATAGAAGGGTGAATACTAACAAGTCAGTTTAACTTTTTCACGGCACACGTACACTAAAAATTGGTGGCAATTATTTTCCACACTCTTTTGGTACTCCAATAAATGGATAAATTTCTTTTCTTCGGAACAAAAATAAAATTCATCACTGCAAAAAGGATAATGGTAATCCTACCATTAAGTACTTCATTTACAAATTTTAGTAATAAAAATATATGTTTTACCAAGACACAATTTGAAACTTATCATCCTCTTACCTAGCTGGCAAAAATTTACCTACGTAGAAAGAATGATCTATTCAGATCGACATAAGACTGTATAGAGTAGAAATATGATATGCCAGGTAATTGCATAAAAGAGTGACATGTGAAGTCGTAGGTAGAGGAAAGTTAAAATCGAAGACAACTGTTTTATTTGTTACCGGAAAGAATGACACTAATAAAGATGTAATAAATACCTGTCATCCGGTAGCATTTAATGGGGAATATTCTATAGCATGCAGTACACTGCCTGTTAAAAGAATTTGTCATTTATACTCCCCGTTACACATTCTTCAATGACCCTCATAATTGACATTAAAGAAGGGCATGATCCTAGGACCTTGTTCTCTAGGAGAAGCTATAAATAGTAAGTTGTGCTATCATTGTAAAAGACATGAATTTTCTGGCAAACTGACGTTATAATCTATTCAAAGCTTTATAAAATTTACCTTCTTACTTTTTTATTTCATTATTGTTATGCGCGGAAGCTTTGCTCGCGGAATTACTATTTCTGCTACTATTTCATCATCATATCAGGGCTAAGTATTGCATATTTCTCCAATTCTTGTATTATTTCATGATCGAATTAATTCACTTGTCTAGAAATCACGTATAAATTTAATTGTACCATTTTACGAATAAATGGTTTGGAGTTCACCACGGGGCCTGGACAGTCGTGTAATTTAGTTGATCTTTGCTTCTTTTACTAACTTGTTTTAATTATTTGTCCGTAGCAAAACAATTATAGAAAATGGCAGATAATGGTGTTAACAACACACACAGTCTTGCGGCCCAAGGAGACCAACCTCATCACGAGGATTCAATTAGTGACACGTGCAATGAGGGAAACTATGCTAATCGATCCACGACAGGCGGTACCCGCGACATGTTCAGGATGTTAAAGAGGAGCATGTTGTTGAAGCGGTAAGGGTCCTGCAAGAGAAATAAGCGGTCATTCTAGGCCACCTCACACGACAGGGATAAGGTTATGACAGAAATAAAGCAGGCGTTGTCAGGTGCTTTCAATAACGCAAATGGACGAGGTCTAGTTCCTCCCGACGCTCCACAAATCAAAAAACGTAGAGGGTCGACAATAACACCTCGAGGGGCGAGGTCGGCTCTGATGGGGCCGGGGGAGTGGTTTCGGTCACAGCAAGGAGAGTGATCCCTTCAAAAGTGAGCTCCTACTATTTATGAGGGAAATGAATGTCCTCATGGAATAAATCTCAGGTGCACCACTGGTGTTGAAAGGGCCGGACTCAAAGAACTATAACCAGTAGTCGTACAAACCAAAAGCAGCACCAATTGATCCCGCAACTGTTTAAAATACCCGACGTGCCAAAATATGATGGGACTTCAGACCTCAGGAGCATATTATCACCTATACAACTGCGGTGAAGGGGAACGATTTAGCTCCCCACGAGATTGAATCTGTTTTACTGAATAATTTCGGAGAGACTCTCATGAGGGGAGCCTTGACGTGGTATTCGCTGTTACTCGAGCATTCTATAAATTCCTTTGAGATGCTCGTAGATTCTTTTATTAAGGCCCATGCCAGGGCCAGAAAGGTGCAGGCCCGTAAGGCCGACATATTTAGAATTGCACAAGGAGAGTCTAAGTTGCTGTGGAATTTGTCACCCGGTTCCAAAAAGAGAGGATGTTTCTCCTAGCTATTCCGGATGAATGGGCAGCTGAAGCATTCACCAAGGGCCTGAATCTGAGAAGTTCTGATACTTCCTAGAAATTTAAGGAAAGCTTGCTTGAGTTCTAAGCGACAACTTGGGTGGACATCCACAACTGGTACGAGTCTAATATAGTGATTGAAGATGATCAGATTGGTTTCCCGCTGTCGGCAAAAGTCAGGAGAAGAATAAAGAAAAATCAAAAAATGATTTCAACATAGATAGGCGGTCTTCAAGGGGCCAGTTTTTGCCCTACAAACGGGCCGAAGGATGCGGCAGAGGTTTTCGTTCGGCAGACAGGTCCACAAGCGACATAAGAACTGATCGCGGTCGGAACAACAAATCATTGTAGGACAAATAAACATCAGGTACACGGGATCCTTCCTACCGTAGACTATCATAATACAACTTCAATGTCAGTGTAGTAGAGTTGGTATCGACTATGAGGAACACTAAAGAAGCATGGTTCCCGAAGCCGATGGGGATCAATCCCAACCAGAGGGGTCCTAATTTGTAGTCCAAATACCACGGGATGAATGGCCACCAGACTGGGGACTGCCGACATCTGCGTAAAGATGTGGTGACGCTACTGAAAAATGGCCTTCTCATCGAACTCTTAAGTGACCGGACCAAAAATTATTATGGTCGCAACCGAATTAATTCGGAGAACTCAAAAACATGAGAAGACCCCTCCTGCCACACGATCAACATGATCTTCGGGAGGGATAAGATCAACGGGGTTACCTTCTCGGTAGCCAAGAAGACAGTGTCAATAACTGATAGAAAAAGACTCCGAGAAGTCGTTGAGGAAGATGCAGATGGAATATTTTTATCTCACAATGACCCATTGGTAATTTCTTTAAATGTACTAAATTTAAAATCAAACGTGTTCCGGCAGATCCAGCAAGTTTTGCCAATATCATATAATGGAGGGTATTGGAGCAAGCCAAACTTACCAGAAGCATCATTCCGGGAACAACTCCTCGATAGATTCAACCTCGCAAGTGTAACAACCCGAGGAGAGATCCTGCTGCCCACGAATGCCGAAGGGGTGATGAAGATGACTCTTTTCGAAGTTGTGGACGATGATATGGGTTATAACATTATTCTGGAAAGACTTTGGTTGCACGAGATGAGGGTCGTACTATCAACATATCATCAGTTGCTGAAATTCCTAACTCCTGAAGGAATTAAATAGATAAAAGGCAGCCAACTGGCATCAAGAGAGATTAATGCGATTTCGGTCTCCAGTAGCAAAGGAAAAGAGCATGCGGCATAGCAATTACAGGGACCGACTCTCGAATCAAGAAAGTTAACTAGGGGGAGAAGTGTCAGAATTCGTATCAGGTCCCAAGATACTTCCAGGTACCAGAAGAGACAGATGCAACAAACTCCACAACAAAAGATCTCAAGCAAGTTGCATTGTTTGAAACGTTCTTGGAGAGGAAATTCCACTTGGGCACAGGACTGTACCCCGATCTCAGGTCTGGCTTTATCGAATTTCTTAAGTATAATGCCGATTGTTTTGCGTGGTCTCATGCGGATGTGACAGGTATCCCAATGGAAGTGGTCATACACAAGCTAAGCTTGGATCCCAACATCCCTCTGGTAGGGCAAAAGAAACACCCTATTGCGGAGGTCAGGAATAAATTCGTCAAAGAAGAGGTAACTTGCCTGCTTGATATCGATTCGATCCAAGAGGTAAAGTATCCTGACTAGCTAGCTAATGTAGTAGTAGTTCCTAAGAAGAACAATAAATTTCGCATGTGCGTAGATTATAAGGACTAGAATAAGGCATGCCCAAAAGACTCGTTCCCACTGCCAAACATCAATCAAATGATTGATGCAATGGCCAGGCACGAGTTAATGTATTTCATCAATGCTTATTTCGAGTACAACCAAATTAAGAGGAACCCGAAGGATTAGGAAAAGACTTCGTTCATAACATATTTCGGCACATATTGCTATAATGTGATGCCCTTCGGACAAACGAATGCCAGAGCCACTTATTAACGACACGTAAACAAGATTTTTGAAAATGGATAGGAAAACAATGGAATTTTATATAGATGATATGCTTGTTAAGTCTTTGAACGTAGGTGATCATCTTAACCATTTCCAAGAAGCTTTTGATATCCTAAGGAAGCATGACATGGAGCTTAACCCCGAGAAGTGCGCGTTCAGGGTCAGCTCCGAAAAGTTCCTAGGATTTCTGCTATCGCAAAGAGGAATTGAGGTCAACTCCGATATTCTCAAAGCCATTGAAGACATCCCGGACCAGCTATCAAGCGTGAAAGAAGTTCAAAGACTCAAAGGGAGATTGGCCGCTTTGAGCAGGTTTATTTCCTGTTCATCATAGAAATGCCACCACTTCTCCACGTTGCTTAAAAATAAAAACAACTTCGAATGGACCCCGAAATGCTAGCAGGCTTTGAGAGATTTGAAAAGGTACTTGTCAAGTCATCTGTTACCATAAAAACCAAAGGAAGGTGAAATACTGTTAATCTACCTAGCAGTCTCGGAGGTAGCGGTAAGCGCCATTTTAATCTGTGAGTATGAAGGTACACAATCTCCCATTTATTAAATAGTAAAATTTTAACTGGAGCATAAACTCACTACCCCTTCTTGGAGAAGTTGGCCTTAGATCTCGTAGTCGCCGCTTGGAAGTTGAGGCCTTACTTCCAATGTCAACTGATAGCTGTGGTGACCACCTTTCCCCTGCAGAATATCCTTCAAAAACCCGAATTCTAGGGTAGATTGGCTAACTGGGCAATCGAAATAAGCGAATTTGAGATAGAGTATAAACCTAGGACTGTGATAAGTCACAAGTTTTGGCGACTTTGCGGCTGATTTCAGTCCGGGATTGCTACCTCTAGCAACCAAAGAAGCAGTGTTGGTGTCAGGATCGACATCAGGGGTTTAAACCTTATTTATAGACGGAGCTTCCAACATCAAGGGGTACATGCTTGGCATAGTATTAACCACGCTTTCGAGAGAAACCCTAAGGCATGCCAAAAGAATGGCCCCTTTAACTAACAACGAAGCAGAGTATGAAGCTTTGATTGCAGGACTCGAACTGGCCCTGGGACTAGATTTCGAGGTCATAGAAATCAAATGTGACTCCCAGCTGGTGGTAAATCAGGTTTACGGGATCTTCAAAACAAAAGAGGAGCGCATGCAACAATATGTAGTGACGGTCCATGCTCTACTAGCTTAATTCGGGGAGTGGTCGATTACTCATAGCCTGAGGGAATAAAATGCAGAAGCGGATGCATTATTTAACCTCGGATCATCAACAAAAATAAAAGGATCGAATTTCGAGACGGTAGTACAGCTCATGCACTCAGTGCTGGACGCAATAGCTACTATGAGGTAAATACGACTAATTTGGTTTGGGACTGGAGAAATGAGATCATCGATTATCTCGAGCACGAAAAGTTTACCGAAGACTTCAAGGCATCCCAGGCGCTGCGCGCCAAAGCAATGCGATATACCTTCAAAGGAGGCCAACTGTACAGGAAATCTTTCCAAGGGCTGCTAGCCCAATGCTTGGGAGCGTCCAAAGGTAATTATGTTATGTGGGAAGGTTATGAAGGGATATGTGAAAATCATTTGGGAACATACTCCTTAGTACTAAAACTGGTAGGGGCATGTTATTATTGGCCGCCAATGGAACAAGCCGCCAAAGTTTTCATAAAAATGCGATAAGTGTCAATACTATGCACCACTGGTACATCAACCAGTAGAACAATTATATTCAGTTTATCTCCATGGCCGTTCATGAAGTGGGAAATGGATATCGTCGAACCACTGCCGCCGAACCTAGGTAAGGTAAGAATTCATTTAATTTTAACTGACTATTTTCCTAAGTGGGTTGAAGCAGGTCCTTATCAGAAGATCGGCGAACGTGAAGTGGTGGATTTCTTATGGGAGAACATAATTTGCAGATTTGGAATACCAAAAGAGATAGCATGCGATAACGGGCCATATTTTATAGGCGCAAAGATCAAAAAGTTCCTTGAAGACTTGAAAATCAAAAGAATCACATCTCCTCCCTATCATCCGAGCGCAAATGGTAAAGCAGAAATGACGAACAAAATGATTACACAAAATCTTAAGAAGAGGTTAGAAGCGGCTAAAGGTAAATGGCTTGAGGAACTTCCTGGAGTGCTATGGGCGTAACAAATAATTACCAAATCAAGCACAGGAGAAACTCCTTTCTCCCATGTGTATGGAGAAAAAGCCTTAATCCCGTATGCAAGTAGGAGAGCCTGCCTTGAGATATTTCCAGGAAAGTGAAGAGACGAACAACGAAGGCGATGTTAGTCAACTTGGAGCTACTCAATGAATGCAGGAACTTGGAACATATAAGAATGGCAGCCCAGAATTAGAGAATGGAAAGATATTAAAATGGAAGAGCCAACTTCTGTTATTTCAAAATGGGAGACTTGGTTATAAGGAAAGTAACTCAAAACACCTGTGAACTCAACGCGGGGAAGCTAGGTCCAACCTAGGAAGGCCCCTACCAGATTTCAGCTGTCACCGCGAAAGGTTCATATGAGTTGGAGAATCAGGATGGAGAAAAGTTGCCTAGTAACTGGAATGTGTAACACCTGAAAAGATATTATTGCTGACAAACATCACATGTACTGAAAGTATGTGCTGCGTTCTTTTTCCCTTTGTCCAGTTTTTGTCCTAATAGGGTTTTTTTCTGGCAAGGTTTTTAACGAGGAAACAACGGAAAGCATACTATGAAGAAGGTTTCAACAGTAGCAATAAGACGTTTAATAGCAAGGCACACAAGCGAAGAGACACTACGGAGCGGTTAGATCATCTTTGGCTCGATAGCAAAATTTCCACCGAGAAATTGAGTTTGCTATCAAGCAAAGGTTACCCAATCGTTCATAATTGCAAACTACTTCAGGATTGTCAGATAGTCTTTGGCTCGATAGCATAAATTCATAAGGGGAAGCGAATTTTGTAAACGAACTGAATATTATCTAGCAATTCATTAGTGGAGACCTCGAAGGTGCAATACTTCCAATGTTCCAATTCGTATTTTTCGCATTCGAACACTAGGGGAATGATATGAGGACACGACAACAATAACTGCCACATCGACCGAAATACGAAAAACTTGAAACATAGTTATGTCATTGGGACAGGGGACTACGTAGCCAGCCCCGTAGAAATATGTTTTATAAGCTAGCTAGCCACAAGAAATGGAAATTTCTTTCTAGCATAACGAATGCTTATGTACTTTTTGAAAATGGAAGGAATAAATTAAAATCCGTTTATTTCTATCTTGTTTCTTTTTTGAATGGTGAATTGATTTCATCATTGAAAAGTTAAACAAGTACTCTAAATGTTAGTGTCGTAATGAACATGAGACGTACTCTTCAAGAGCACCGTAAACATAAGAGGGACCTCCCTTATAAAAACCCCCACAATAAAGGGTTGATTTCGGAAGAACTTATGCCCCAAATCCAAATGCTTCTGGTGGAAAAATACACCCAAGGTCTTCCATAATCAGATGCAAACAGTAAAACTTGCGAAAACACTTAAGCAAAAAATAATGCAAAGATTATGACTTGCATAAATGTTCCAACGAAAAAGATTCATGCAATACTTGAGCAAAAGATGTTCTTATTCTTAATAAGCGTGCTGAAAAGGCACGGATACAAAAGGTGAGAAAAGAAAGGAAAATTTAAACTGCTGCATCTCCGGAAACCGGAGGAAGAGAAGTGTCAGTACCCCTTGGGGAAGTGGGTAGATCCGTCGATGGCTCAACATCTTGGACCTCATCAGTTTGGCCTTCAACATCTTTTCCTTCTGGTTCCTCTTCAGTTCCTCAAGTTTCGGGAGACCCCTTTTAGCAACTGACTCTAGCTTATGGGCTTTAGCGATTTCAGCATCAAAGTCAATGATACCGCTTTAGCCTAATCCAAGGTTTTTCTCCTCATGTTGTACATAAAATAAGTTTTATTAACAACGAGGGAAGCCGCTCGGTGCTTGAGTTCTTCTTTAAGTTGGTTAACCTCGGCAGAAAGGTTTTCCCGGGTGGATCTAATGGACTTGAGGCTAACGTCAAGTTTGCAGATAATAGAGCTGAAACTTCTATTATGCTCAATGGTCTTCTTATACTTATCCTCCAATTGGGCATATTTCACCCCTGTAGCAGCAAGCTCTTTAGTTTTGGAGTTCAAGGCTGCCTTTAAATTGGTCAATCTCTCAATAGAGACAGCCTCGCGATCAGATGCAGCAAGAGCGGCAATATGGACTTTAGTTCATTTGGCCTTGGCCTCTTCAAATTGAACCCTCAACGGGGTAATATCCTACCGAAAGGGTTTCCACTTCTTTCTCGCTTTGCTGCAAATGAGTCTCTAACATAACGGCCTCAGCAGCTTTGGCTTCCAATTCAGAGAGGCAAGCAGCAGTTTAATCTTGCTCGGCCAAAAGTTGATCCGGTTCGAAGGTAAGTTCTTCATTTTCCCAAATCAACCTCTAGAGGCCCTCAAGAGCAAGGAAATTGGCTTGTAAAACAAGAAAGGCAAACTCAGGATACTTGTTCGATCAAAGACAAGAGAAATGACAAAAGAAATAAAGAATGTACCATTGTGGCGTTGTGCACGGCGTTGTTCAACAAGCACTCTCCCAAGAGAGCATATATAAATAGTTTTCTGAAGCCAAAGGCTTCAGACAATTAGCAAGTTCCACCGGCCGGGATAGCAAATTGCATCTGGTTGAGACCTAGAGAATAATGCTCCTCCTACTTTGCGGATCTTCTGTGTGGTGGAGCAGCCCGTTTTCTCGCGAAAACGGGTTTTGACGTGTGACAACTCTTTTTAAAGGAGGATTAAGTGAGAGGAGTTGCAATAAAGCATGCACCAACATGGTAATCAGGGATTCATGAATAGCAAGGAAAACTGAATCATGCTTAGTTACAAAAAGTTCAAATTATATTGGCACATAGAACGGAAAGGGAGATAGTTGAAATTGCAAGAGTCAAGGACACTAACCAGTAGCAAAGTTAAACGAGCAAAATAGTGAGGAATTTAGAATATCAGTAGTGATTCAGTAGCAACAATTGAAAGAAGACAGTGGAACCCCAAACTTTTGATGCTTCAGATTTCACAAGAGCCTCGAGAAGGGCTCCGAGCAGTGCTTGCACCAGAGGAGGTCATTTAATAGTAATATGTTCTTGGCTTTCAGCCGGCAAAGGATTCAACAGTTTCAGAAAATATTTGAGTGTAACAAAGTAAGGAACGAGTGAAAAAAGAGAATAATAAGAGTAATAGCAGTAATTGTTAAAGTCCGTTAAAAGGGATAATGGAAGGGGTTTAGTGATAGATTAGGATGAACAAAAAAGGAAAATAATCAATTAAACCTAAATCAGGAAAGAAACCATCGCATGCAATTTGTAATGGGACTAGTAAAAGAAAAATTGGAATCCAAACCCTAGTTGGAGTCGAATTTAGGGCAAATCATTCATAAACCCCAATCATGGCGGAATCAGCAGGGATGTACCATATACAGGAGAGATTTTCTTTTCTCCCGTGCATAGAGCCACAATAACATCCCGAATCAGAGAATCAAAGCTGAATCTGGCTTGCCATAAGTGAAATGGTAACGAAAGTTACCATAAAACGAGTAATGGTAACAAGAAAAGGTAAGTAAACCCGCGTATGGATGCGTATAAGGAAGGGATAAGCAAATATCTCCATGGTTGGCCGGGGTTTAGGTATGGGAGATGAAGGGAGTGTTTGAAGGCGGCGAAAATGATAAATGAGGTCTAGCATTTAGGTTATGGGGATATAAGGAGAATGGGGGATTTATTATGGGCCGTTGATCATTTTACATCAACGGCCAAGATCGAACAGGAAACTGGGCGGGTCAAAGGTAATGGCTCGTTTGGTTGGGCTGTTGAGGGATTAAAGAAATGGGCTTGGTATTTGAGCCTATAATTTGGTCCGAAAATTAGACGTTATATTGGGGCTATAAATTAAATATGCAAAATTTGTTTAAAATAATTTATAAAAAGTAATTATGAGCAAAATAAATATTACTTGTGCAGTAAAAATAATAGCTTAACATAAAAAATATAAAAATGTTATTTTTGCACTAATAATGTAATAAAATGTAATTATGCATGAATATAGACTATTATTGTAAAATATATAAATAGCTTAAAAATAAAAATATACTTACATAAAATAAAATAAAATATTCTAAAACATATATGTTGATGCAAATAATAAATTTGGATGATTAAATCATCACAAAATAATTTAAGGGTAATTAATAAGTAATTTAAATGCAAGAAAATTAATTTTAAAGCTCTAACAAATTATTTTAAAAAATTATAAAAAAATACTTGTGTTCAACAACAACAACAACAACCCAGTAAAATCTCAAAAGTAAGGGTTCTGTGGAGGGTAGTGTACGCAGACCTTACCCCTACCCTCATGGAGTAGGAGGGTGTTTCTGATAGACCATCGGCTCAAGAAAACGAAAAATATGAAAGAGGTAATATATCATTATCATCAACAGAAATCATCAAAATAATAAAGCATTATAAGAAACCAAAAAATAGTAGAAACGCAATACAATAACCAGTAAAGAAAAACGGGAGAATAGTTAGAAAACAACATAAACTATTAGAAATCTAAGATAAACCCTATAAGTCTATCCTCAAACCCGGAACGAAGTAGAAAAATGTTCAACTGCCTCCTAACTTACAACCCCAATGCTCGATCTCCATAACTTCTTATCAAAGGCCATGTCCTCAGAAATCTGAAGCCACACCATGTCCTGCTTGATCACATCTCCCCAATATTTTTTAGGCCGCCCTCTACCTCTTCTCATTCCCGCCAAAGCCAACCACTCACACCTTCTTATCGGGGCATTAAGGATTCTCCTCTGCACATTCCCAAACCATCTGAGTCTTGTTTTCCGCATTTTGTCATCTATAGGAGCCACGTGCACCTTTTCCCGTATATCTTCATTCCTAATATTATCCATCCTAATGTTCCCACATATCCACCTTAACATCCTCATCTCTGCTACTTTCATCTTCTGTATATGTGAGTTCTTAACTGGCCAACACTCTACCCCATACATCATGGTCGGTCTAACCACCGCTCTATACAACTTACCTTTGAGTATTAACGGCACTTTCTTGTGTCACAAGACTCTAGATTCTAACCTCTATTTCATCCAACCCACCCCTTATATGGTGTGTGACATCCTCATGTCCTCCTGGATAATCGACCCCATGTACTTGAAGCTGCCTCTCTTAGGGATAACCTATGATCCAAGCTTGACAACCATGCTCGATTCCCTCGATTTGGCGTTGAACTTGCACTCCAAGTACTCTGTATTTGTCCTGCTCAACTTGAAACCCTTAGACTCAATGTAATGAAGGTAGTGCTTAGCCCTATGCAGAGAAAGGTAATGCTTAGCCTTATGCAATTATGGAGGCAGTGCTTAGTCTCATGCAATGTAATAAGGGCAGTGTTTAGCCCTATGAGGTAGTGCTTATCCTCATGCAAGGAAAGGTAGTGCTTAACCTTATGCAATAATGGAGGCAATGCTTAGCCTCATGAAAGGAAAGTCAATGCTTGACCTTATACAATGATGAGAGCAGCAACTTAGCCCGATGAGAGAGAAAGCAATGACTGAGTGCGAGAGGATAAAGCATTTCTTAGCATGATGTGTTTACGTTTGGCAATTCATGTTGTTGTGAGGATACTGATCTTGTTGTGTGTATAGATTTGTGGATGTTCCTGTTATGTTCATTGTGCCTGAGTCCAAAAAATATCATGAGTTTTTCGAGGGAATGGTTGGTTCGTGCTTTTGGTTCCTCGATTCGCCTTTAATTTTGTCTTGAGGCCCTACTTGAACCGCCCTGGGTAACATCTGGCTGCCATAGAAACAAAATTTCAAAAAATATGCATGCATTGGGAAAATTATTTGTAGAAATATAGTTATTTGAAATATATGATAATGCACGAGATCAAATAATTTAGATGAACTGGTGAATGTGACACATTTTGAGACATTGCAACCTCCTTGCTTCGAAATTTTGATCCTCCTCAAAATTCTGCCCCAGTTTAAATGCATACTTCTGATGACCCATTCCTTGGCGGTTACAAACGTGATGAGATCGGGCAAACTCGAGATCTTTCCCCAGTTTCAACCACAGGGGAAATGAAGATTTTATTATGGTGTGATGAAGGTTATCTTTTTGGCATCCTCCTCATCCATCCATATCTGATGGTATCCTGCGAAGAAATCCACAAATGATTGGAGTTCATGCTTGGCGTAGTTGTCAATCAATATGTGTATGTTGGGCAACGAGAAATCATCTTTGGGACTTGCCCTGTTCAGGTCTCGGTAATCAACACATACTCTAACTTTCTCATCTTTCTTCGGGACTGGCACAATGTTGGTCAACCAAGTCGGGTATTCGACTACTCAGAGAACCTTGGCTTTGGTTTGCTTGGTGACCTCCTCTTTTATCTTCAAAATCATATCCGGCATGAACTTTCTGAGCTTTTGCTTCACCGGTGGACACATGGGATTGGTGGGTAGCTTGTGAGCTACTATGGATGTGCTTAAACTAGTCATGTCATTGTAGGACCTTGCAAAGATGTCTTCGTATTCTTTTAGGAATCTGATGTACTCTTCCTTCTCTGACTTTGATAGATGAATGCTTATACGTGTTTCCTTGACTGCTTAGGAGACCCCAAAGTTAACTACCTCAGTTTCTTTCAAATTAGACTTTGGCTTGTTCTCAAAGTTTTCTACTTCTCTGATGATTTCCTCAGGTATTATATCATCTTCCAGATCCTCTAAATCACTGTCTATATGTTGTGTTGTCTCATTACATGTCATAGTCGTAGGTTCATCATGATACGTAATAATTATGCTGAAAAGAAATGTAAAAAGATAATAATAAATATAAAAGCAATAATGAACTAATAAAACTTTGAAAACATCAATAAGTGTGGCTCGATGGCTCGAGTAACTATTTCAAAACAAAATACTAAAAAATTTCTCAAATGCTCAAAATTATTTTAGCCATCTCTCCACTAGTGATGTTGGTGGATACATAAGCTTCACTTAACACCTTCATCAAAGCATTTCTTTGTGCGCCTGAGTTTTGCAGTAGTGACAAGATGGATATCTGAGCGGGATTTTTGTTCAAGTGGTCAAACAACATCGTACTCTCTCGCTTGTACCTTTCTCCAAAGATCATCAGTGTCGGTCTCGACAATAGGCGGCTTAGGTGCAGCTTCCTTGCTTGTTCCTCCCAGATTCTCAAGTGAATAAACTCTGCCAATTTTAGTCATACCTTGCGCCGCACCTGTTTCCTCCATTTTTGCTTTTCTCTTTCTCTTTGCTTCCGCAATATAATCCCATGGAATGACATCGGACTTGTAAGATGGCGTGGGAGCTACCATCACAGTGAAGGGTATGGCTACCTCAACTTCAAATGGTGCCTGGGTTTGTACCACAACTGGCATGAGGGTGACTGGAGATGTTTTTGAAATGTTTCCCTCTCAAACGAGTCTGATGGACTCTTCCTGATCCCATTCTTTATCAGTTTCTATCACATTCACTCTCTCACCTCTGTTATCCGGGAGAGGGTTGTTACGAACATTTGGTGCATCTTCCTTTGCCAGTATGACCTTAGTGTCGATCAACATCTGAATCTTGTCTTTCAACGTGTGACACTCCTCAATGGTATGACCATTCATGCCTGAATGATAAGCACTTGTTTTGTTGAGGTTGATCCATTGGGAGGGGTATTCCACAACAACAGAAGGGATATGAGTAACATAACCAACGACCTTCAGTATCTCATACAATCAGTCTATGGGTTCAACAATTGGGGTGTATTGTCTACGAGGTCTGCAGTCAAAATTTGAACGCGGCTTCGGGTAGTTTTGGCGGGAAGGTTGTGGTGAACGGTAATATGCAGGCTGTGTATTATAGGTATGATAGGTGGTAGCAGGGTGTTGGTATCTTGGGGTGAGGGTTGATATGTGAGTGGAGGTGTTTGGTATATGGGGGAGACTTGGGGCCCTGGGCTACCATTACAACACCCACTTCTTTCTTCGTCGAAATGCCTTTTGATTGCAAAGCTTTAGTTGTGGCCTGCAGTGCCTCAAAATTGATTACCATACTATTCTCAATTCCTTCTTATATTCTTTCTCCTAACTTAATAATGTCGGAGAACTTGTGATTTTCAATAACCATCAACCATTCATAATACTGCGGATCTTGAGCTCTGACAAAGAACTTGTTCATTTGTTCCTCTTCAAGTTCTGGCCTTACCTTTGCGACTTCTGATCTCCAACGAGTAGCATACTCACAGAAGGTTTCTGTTGGCTTCTTCTTGAGGTTTTGAATATAGAAAACGACTGGCACATTTTTGTGTTGAACCTGAATCTATCCATGAAGTTTGATGCCATACTCACCCAACTAACCCACTTCTTTGGGTTTTGACTGATATACCAAGACAAGGCATCTCTCATGAGGCTTCGTATGAACAGTTTCATGTGGATTTGTTCATTCTTTCCTATTCCTACTAAACTGTCCAATACGTTCTCAGATGCACTTTATGGTCACCAGTTCCCATCAAACATTTCAAACTAGGGAGGTTTGTAACACTCCGGAAGTTCCATATCCGACAGAATACACAGGTCCTCATAGTTTAGAACTTCAATGTATTTACCACCTTCAACACTGAACTCTACCAATGAACTTCTTGAGTTCCTCTACCATGTTCTTAATGAGCATGTCATTCTCAGTCGATTCGGGTATGTATACGTTTTGCTGCGGGGTGTGGGGTAAAGTTTCCACATATATCGGATTGCTTTAATGGATTCCTGGAACTTGGGTATAAGGGTGGTCATTGGTCGAGTTTTGGGGATCGGGAGTTGGTTATGGTGCATTCTGGGAAGTGTGATAAGTAGTGGTTTGTGGGTATTGAGTTGGATGATGGTAGTTTCATTGAAAGGTCGGTATTGGTGGTGGGTTTTGGGGTGCGGAATATTGGTGTGGTGCGTGAGGATTTGGTGGTAGGTTCTAGTTTTGTGTGTTTTGCGGTGGTGTTTGGTTCTGGATAGTCGGGTTTTGCTGGTTAACGTCGGGGACATTGAGCGTGAGGGAGAAGACCAACTCATTATGTTCTGTAGTAATTCGACCATCTAAAGTTTCAACATTTTCTGCTATAGTAGCATTGTCTTTCATGTTACCACTTAAATCATCCATTTTCGCTTTTCCTTTGCCTTTGGGGTAGCTTGGTGGAGGAGGAGGTGGAGGACCTCTAGATTTGGTGTGGTATGTTGATGATGCCAATATGTACGAACCAACCTTTGGTAATGGGAATAATCGAAAGAAAAGAAAAAGCAAAAGATAATCAAGTTAGTAAGGTGAAATAAAAGAGTGTTTGCAATATTTAAATATGTTTCACAAAGTCATGCAATAATTCGCGTCCTAATTTGGGGACCTCATTATTCCTGAGTTAGGCTAAGCGACACACAGACTTAGAGAAATTTGATGCCAACATTTGCGTCATTTCATTAATACAAAAAATGAGTCAAATCTTTACTAAATCAACAATAATACTAAGTTACTAACGAAATTTAGTCTTATTACAATCAAAATCTAAAGCTAAGCTAGAAAGCAGTAAGGAACATTATTTCCTAGTCTACTTGGTCCCCTAAGGACCTTCTCCATGCTCGGCTCTTTTGACCGCATCAATCAGGTTCCCTAGATCGCGCATATCCAACAATTACTAAGCTTTTACTAAATTTCCTCCTTCACTGCTATCCATGATTTGGAAATCTTTGAGCCTCTTTCTCATCTTACCCTCGAGCTCCATCAATCCTTTTTCCAAGTATTCCAATCTTTCTATTGACTTAGTGGCAATCTCCTTGCATTATTTTATTGCCTCCATGTTCACTTTGTGGTGTTCCAGATGTTTTGCTTCAGACTCGAACACTATTTTTCGCAGTCTCTTATACTTAACATGTGCCTCAGCCACCTCATCTATGACCATGTCCTTTAAATTGACTCCTGGCTTGATGTCCCCTGCTACGTCGTCCTCGAACCATGATAGATAGTAGTATATATGACCGGCATGATACCTGTCTAGATCAATGGTTTCTCTTTCCACAATGATCTTTTGGTTCCACATATGTTGCGCCTCGAACTAAAACGGAATGACATCCCCTTTGAAATCCACCTTGTATTGGACCATGTTGGAAAGCTGAGGTATGACCTTTTTTCTTCCCGCTTGCCTCATTACACTTATGGGAGCATAAGGATAGATTCCTCGCAACACGATTAGTACCAGATGAGTAATACCCCTGACCTGATGATGAAATCACTGTTAGGAAACCATTCAAACATCCAATGTACCTGCTCGTCTGTCGGATTGCTAAAGAAATGCACCAACCTTATAATATTTCCAGGCTATGCAAACCTGTTTGGGATAAATCTCATTTTCTTTGGGTGATGGTTAGCTATTTAGTCATTCAGCCGGCCTTCGCAGAATCTCTTAACGATACTCGCCTCTTTGAAAGTATTCCAGTAGCTAGACTTGTAGTAACAGATTGCAACCCTCAAAGTGTCCAAATCCCCACTTGCACCGATCTAAATTACGGTATATCTCAAATAAGATCATAGGGATGATGATATAAGTTTGTCCTTCGATGCCCTTCATCAAGGTCCTGGCGACCATGGCTAAGCGGGTGTAAATACTTACTTCTTTCATTGGAAATATCAACAACCCCAAGAAGTAGACGACGAACACATAAACCCTGCGGTGCATCAAACCCAAGGAAGTAATGGAGATTTCATCATGATAAAGACGATACGACTAGCTATGACCAAAAGGCTCATAAAGGAATTCAAAATAGATGTATGATTTCTTTAGGTAGATCAGTTCGTCATTATTCTTAAAACCCATCATTTTTAGAAAATCGCGGGGAGTGCGATTCTCTGGTACCGGTAATCCCGGACTATCCCATGGAAGCTTGGCAAAACCTTATATTTCTTCTGGCAGAGGAGTCATTTCTATATTTCCAAATTGGAAAATAACTCTTTTCTCATCCCAGAACATAGTAGCGGCCTCAACCAATTCTCTATTTGGTTGAATGTTTAGCAGGGATGGCAGGTCACCAAGTACTCTTCTCACATGATTTTTGTCGCAAGGTGCAAGGTCTTTCCACCATTCAAGTAGCAAGGGGGGGGGATGTTTTGGACCATACTGAATCTGGGGATTTTATGCTTCATTTTCTGCAAACAAACAAATTTAGCCCTTTCCCCCTCCATATTTGACTACTTCCGCAATAATGATCAACACATTGGCATATTTTCTCCAAGTAATGCACACAATATGATAGTGTCCATTGGGATTGTGGAAATCTCGTCAGACTTTGGACAAGGTTCATCTTAGCGGGTTGTTACATTAATAACGCTTCAGCCTGTACTAGGTTTAGCATAATGCATGTACATTTCAAGTTTGGGTAGGGCTTCTAGACTGGTACTCCCAAGTGGACAACTTGAGAGGGAAAAGTCACAGGCAAAAACGTGTTGGTTGATTTCCCAATGCACACGCAAGTGTATGTGGTCGACAAGTAATATAGGATTTTAAGTCCAGATATCGTACCCACAGGGACTTGTGATTAACTATCCACTAAACTAAACTCAAACAAATATTTAACTAGAATTAATCTAAAATAGTAAATCAAAAGATTAAATAGACAACTAACTTAAAGATGAATTCAAGGTAAATTGATATTCTAGAGTTATGGGTTGTTAAACAATCACGTTGAGTTTTCGACCTAAATCTTCTAATCAGGTTTATTGATTGACGAGGTTAATATTGCTCGTAG
>ML412678.1:1630-13787 GCA_005239525.1 Nicotiana knightiana | reverse complement strand
AAATATATTAATATCACAACAAATTCATCCCCAACGGGTTCTACCAAAACCCTAGATTAAAGACGTTAGCTAGACATGTTCATAAGAATCAAACTCAAAATAACTTGCATACATGAACTACCAAGTAATGAATAAAAGATGTAAAAATCAATATTTTTGTCACTTCAATGGTTTTCTCTCTTCGAATCCTTCGTCTGCCTTCCAATCCTCGTTAAGTTGTGTTTTAGGGGTCTATTTATATGTTTAGGACAAACCCTAAACGTGTAGGAGACTTCTATTCCAACCGGGAAACACTTAAACTCGTCAAAACTCGGAATTGACCGAAACAGGGGCCTGGCGTTTGGGCCCTGGCGCCTGGCTAACGCCAGGCTAAGGCTGGCGTTTGGACTCTAACGCCTGGCTAACGCCAGGCAGGGTCAGGCGTTTGGGCTCTGGCGCCCGGCTATAGCCCGGTGCACTCCTCCTCGCCTCTTGAGCGTATTTTCGATGTATTTGCATCCATTTAGCTCGGTTTCCATCTCCAATTCACCTACACATGAAATAGACTCTATTATGCACATAAAAAGTGTATTTTTATCATTAACGCACATAAAATGTAGGGCATATAACATGTTAAACCATGAATTCTAGCCTCGCATAAAAAATTAACTTTGAAACTTTTCCTATTTTACCCATTGGGTAGTTATAATATCCTAGGATTATTTCTTTAGCCACTTAGCATATTTTAACATAAGAAATACCTTGAGAGATATTTGGAACCTTTTGGTTCGAGTTCAACTTTGGATTACATGTTTCAAGAAATGGGTTCTTGAGGTAATCTTCTTCTCCTTTCTTTATATCTAGGATTTCTAATTTGTCGTTCTTGGGAGGCGATGGGATAATTTTTCTAATTTGCTTGAGATGTTCACTTAGGTTTCTGAATTTTTTCTTCTATATTTCACTATTCAGACTACTTTTGATTATCTTAATCAAACCTATCATTAGTTTTACTTCAATTATTGTTTCTTTCATTTTTCGCTATTTTATTTATCTCAGATCGTATCAGTTGGTATCAGAGTGAAGACTCGGGTATTGTTCTAACAAACCCACGTTTCCCATTCTTAAAATCAAAATCCGAATTAGTAAAAAAGAAAGGCTACAAAAAATTATAACTATTGTTTTATGGCCATAATTCATGTAGATGACATGGATTATAAAATACGAAAATCTGGAAATTATCCCGAATTCCTGTTTTATGACCCTAAAATGTTAAAAAATATAGGAACGAGCATGACCGTGATGATTATTGTTCATTAGGTCATTTCTAATGGGCTCGCAAAATTTTAGGTGATTCGGCGCCGGTCGCCCGAATTCATATAGATAACGTGGACTATATAGCACATGAAAATCAAGAAATCGTCCTGAATTCCTGTCTTGTGGTTCTAAAATTCCAAAAAAGAGGAGCGGTCATGGCAAAGCACTGACTATTGTTCATTAGATCATTTTTGATGGGATCACAAAATTTTAGGCGATTCAGAGCCGGAGTCCGAACTCATGCAGATGGCACGGACAATAGCACATGAAAATCTGGAAATCGTCTTGAATTCCTAGTTTATAGCCCAAAAATGCAAAAAACTAAAGAACGATCATGGCGAAGTAATGGATATTATTCATTAGGTCGCTTCTGATGGGCTCACAAAATTTTCAGCTAGTCGGAGTCGGTCTCCCGAATTCATGCAGATGGCGTGGACTATGGCATATAAAAATCTGGATATCATCCTGAATTCCTGTACTATGGACATAAAACGCCAAAAAAGAGGAACGACCATGGCTAAGAAATGACTATTGTTTATTAGGTAGTTTATGATGGGCCCACAAAATTTAAGTCGGGCAAAATTTTCGTTTTATGGCTCTAAAATGCGAAAAAGCGAGGAAAGGTCATGATGACGCGATGACTATTGTTCCTTTGATCGTTCTTGATGCATCGTAAAAATATTTAGGCGACTCGAGTCCAGCCGCCTGAATGAATGCAGATGTGCATTGGCTATAACACACAAATATTTAGGAATCAGGCGGAATTCTTTTTTGATGGTCTTAAAACGCCAAAAAAGAGGAACGATCATGATTAAGGGATGAATATGTTTCCTTAGGTTGTTTCTAATAGGCCAAAAATATTTTAGGCGATTGGGATTCGGTCGACTCGATTCAGGAAGATGGGCGTGGTTTATACAGCACAAGAAAATCTAGAAATCGGGCATAATTTCAATTTTATGGCCCTTAAACGCTAAAAATGAGAAACGGTCATGTCAAAATGATGCCTATTGTTCCTTACTTTGTTTTTGATGGGCCGACAAAATTTTAAGCGATTCGATACATGCAGATGACGTGGGCTTCAACACATGCAAATCTAGGAATCGGGCGAAATTCTAGTTTTGTGGCCCTAAAATGCTAAAATCCGAGGAACGATCATGTCAAAGTGATGACAAATATTCCTTAGGTAATTTTTGATGGCCAGCAAAATCTTAAGTGATTCGTGTCCGATCGCCTGAATTCATGCAGATGACCGTGAGCTATAGCATATGAAATTTCAGAATCGGGCGAAATTCAAGTTTTATGGCCTTAAAATGCCACGAAACGAGGAACGATCATGGCGAAGCGATGACTATTATTCCTAAGGTCGTTTTTGATAGGCTGAAAATGTTTTAGGTGATTGGGTCCAGTCGCCTGGATGCGCGCAGATAGCGTGGGTTATCACACTAAAATCAGGGAATCGGGCGGAATTCCTATTTTATGGCCCTAAAAAGACAAAAACGAGGATGGTTGTGGCGAAACGATGACTATTGTTCCTCACGCTTTTGATAGGATGACAAAATTTTAGGCAGTTCACGTTCGGTCGCCCAGAAGCATGCAGAAGGTGGGGGCTATAACACATAAAAATCTGGGAATTTGGCTGAATTCTAATTTTATGGCCCTAAAACCCCCAAAAATGAGGAACAACCATGGAGAAGCAATAATTATTATTCCTTAGGTCTTTTTTGATGGCCCGACAAAAAATTAGGCGATTCAGGACCGATCACCAGGATGCATGCAGATGGCTTGGGCTATAGCACAAGAAAATCAAATAATCGGGTGGACTTTAAGTTTTATGGCCCTAAAACGACCAAAAACGAGGAACGGTTATGGAGACACGATGACTAGTGATGACTATTGTTCCTTAGGTCATTTTTGATGGGCCGAAAATTTTTAGGCGATTTAGGACCGGTCATCTATATGCATGCAGATGGTATGAGTTATAGCACATGATAATCTAGAAATAGGGTGAAATTCTAGTTTTATAGTCCTAAAATGCCTAAAAGCGAAGAACGGTCATGGCGATTAGACGACTATTTTTCCATAGTTCATTTTTTATGTGCCGACAAAATTTAAGGTGATTCGGGTTTGGTTTCCCGGATGCATGCAAATGGTATGATCTAATACACACGACAATTAGGGAATCAGGTGGAATTCCAGTTTTATGACCCTAAAACGCCAACAAATTAGGAAGGTCATGGCGAGGCTATGACTATTGTTCCTTAGATCATTTTTGATGGGCCGAAATTTTTTTAGGCGACCTGGGTCCGATATCCTGGGCACCACCAGATGGCGTGGGCAATAGCGCATAAAAATCTTGGAATCAGACAGAATTCTAATTTTATGGCCCTAAAATGCCAAAAAATGAAGAACGCTCATGGAGAGACGATGACTATTGTTCATTAGGTTGATTTTGATGGACCAACACAATTTTAGATGATCCAGGTCCAGTGGTCCGGCCCCACCAGATGGCATGGGCTATATCACCCGATAATCTAGGAATCACGCGGAATTCCAGTTTTATGGTTCAAAAATGCTAAGAAATGAGGAATGCTCATGGTGAGGCGGTGGCTATTGTTCCTTAGGTTGTTTTTGATGGACCGACAAAATTTTAGGCCATCCGTGTCCGGTGGCTCGGGCCCCACCAGATGGTGTGGGCTATAACACATAAAAATTTGAGAATGGTGAAAATTCAAGTTTTTTGGCTCTACAACGCCTAAAATTGAGGAAAGGTCATGGAGAGGCGAATACTATTGTTCTTTAGGTCATTTGTGATGGACTGACAAAATGTTTGGCGATCCTAATCCGGTGGCTCGGTCCCTACCAGATGGCGTGGCTATAGCTCATAAAAATATGAGAATGGTGAAAATTCAAGTTTTTTGGTTCTACAACGCCCAAAAACGAGGAACGATCATGGAGAGGCGAATACAATTGTTCCTTAGGTCCTTTTTGATGGGCCGAAAAAATTTTAGGCGATCCGGATCCGGTGGCCCAGGCCCTAACAGATGGCGTGGGCTATAGCACATGAAAATATGAGAATAAGGCGGAATTCCAATTTTATGGCCCTAATACGCCAATAAAAAAGAAATTTTATGGCGAGGCAATGACTATTTCTCCTTAGATAATTTTTGATGGGCCGGCAAAATATAAGGCGATCTCAGTCTGATGGCCTGGGCCACCATTTGGTGTGGGCTATTGTACACAAAAATTTGGGTATCTGGCGGAATTCTAGTTTTATGGCCATAAAACGCTAATAGATGAGGAACGATCATGGAGAGATGCTGACTATTTTTTCTTAGGTCGTTTTTGATGGTCTAGCAAAAGTTGAGGTGATCCGAGTCTGGTGGTCTGAGCCCCACCAGATGGCGACACACGAAAAATATAGGAATCTAGTAGAATTCCTGTTTTATGGCCTTAAAGTTCCAAAACATGTGTCACGACGAGGAGGTGACTATTATTTTTATGTAGTTTTTGATGCACCGGCAAAACTTTATGCAATTCGGGTCCGGTGACTCGAGCCCCACCAGACGGCATGGGCTATTGCACACCAAAATCTGGGAATCAGGCAGAATTCTATTTTTATAGCCCTAGAACGCCAAAATATGAGGAATGATCATGTCAAGGAAGTGACTATTATTTCTAAGGTCATTTTTGAAGGTCTAGCAAAATTTTAAGTGATCTAGGTCCGGTGGCTGTGGCTCCACTAGATGGCGTGGGCTATAGCACAAGAAAATACTTGAATCGGGCGGAATTTCAGTTTTATTGCCCTAAAAGGCAAAATATTGAGGAATGTTCATGGAAAGGATGTAACTATTCTTCCTTAGGCCATTTTTTATAGGCCAAAATTTTTTTAGGTGATCCAAAAATGGTGGCATGGTCCCCATGATTGGGTCCAAACCCACACTACTATTGAGTAGAGAGGAGGTCGATGCAATAATAACCCAACTAAGGTCGGGATTGAATCCACAGAGAGTTAATAGTAGGAATTAGGTTTATATCTAAGTGAGATGCTAGTTTTGACTCTAATTTCACTTCCAAAAATTGGGTTGATATTCTACTTCTATTTTTACTCTACGGATTGCAATTAATAAAACTAAGGACAATATTTTTGTTTAGGGTTTTTTCAAATGTTTAGAGGTACTATGGTCGTGACTTTTACGTAAGTGGTTATCTAACGTGTTGTAAAATCTAGGGAAAGCTTGATTAGTTGGAAGAATGATATAGCTATCACACACGGGTACTCACTCTATACCTCTTGGTAGTTTGAGTATTTTTGCCCAATTTAGCTTTCTGAAGCCCAAATGGGTATTCATACAAATCATGTGATATTATCTCAAGTCGGATATTACTATCTCTAGGTTTAACCCTTTAATTGGGGCTATCAATTTCTTGAGTTCACCCCAATTCCTTGTTAGCCTAGTTTTCCTAGACTTAGTCCTTCTTTCTCAAGTAGAGACTAAGTCGTTAAGGCATGAATCAATGTTTGCAACCATTAATTCTTGAGTTCTAGCAAGAACTAAGCTAGATATCACTAACCCATTCACAAACAAGCCCTAAATCAAACATCCATTAAATACCCACACTAGGGTTGGGTCACAACCCTAACTATGGGTTTAGCTACTCGTGAAAATAGAAGAAATTAAAGAAAAAATGAAGATAGAATCCATAATATTAGATTAAGGGATAAAAATCTAGTGTTTAAAGAAAAATCTAGTACAAAAATACCGAAAAGAGTAAAAGTAGGCGACTCAGGTGCTCCCCTTAAACATAACTTAACCTCAAAGAGACAAAAAGTTCTATTTATACTAAGCTGAAAATATTTGACAAAAATGCCTTTGCGGAGGTTGTGCGGCCGCATAATTCTGAGTGCGGCTGCATACTTGCCTTTGCAGCCGCATAATTGTGGTGCGGTCCTCATTCTTCACTTTGAATTCTGGCTTGAGCTGGACTTTTTTGGACCGCACAATTCTGAGTGCGGCCGCGCTCATGATTATGCGGCTGCATAAAAGTGATGTGATCCGCACTTCCTTGACTTTGGCTTGAAACAACTCTCTGAATCTTCATCATCGTGGACCACACAATTGTGTGTGCAACCGCACTTGACATCCTGCAACCGCACAATTTTTGTGCGGTCCGCACTCCTTCATTTTGCCCAAGTTGCCAACTCTCTGATTCTTGTTCATCGCGGACCGTATAATTTTGATTGCGGCCGCACAAAGACTTTTGGGGCCGCACAATATTGGTGTGGTCCACGCTTCATCATGTTGCCAAAATACCAAGTCTCTGAATCTCATTCTTGCAAACCGCATAATATTGATCGCGACCGCACAATGACTTTTGCGGCAGCACAATATTTATGTGGTCCGTACTGTAGGCCTCTTTGTCCTGTTTTGGTTTTTGTTCAACTTTTGACTCCTTTATGATTTGATTTTGATTCCTTTGGCTCATATGGAACAATTCCTGCAATCAAGCACATTTCATTAGTTTCTAGGAATACCTTTAAGCATTTTTGACCTAAAACACAAGTAAAAGAGAGCAAATAAGAGGTCAAAATCCCTACTTATCAACTCCCCCAAACTTGAGCTTTTGCTTGTCCTCAAGCAAATAAGGTAATTCCCACCTCCACCAGGAAAAAAAGGATATTTCAGCTGGCCTAAGGTAAATCAATCATGTATCAATTGGGACTAACAATTATCCTCAACATAAATGAGTTATTAACAACACAATGTTTGACCTTTTGAGTACCATAGTTCTAATGTGACACTAGAGCATCAAGAGTTCACTTTATTCATCAAGGAAGATCGCTCTATCACGTAGGTCATTGTGGTTCCTAAACTCCTCCTCCTATACTCTCCATGAGAAAATCTCACTTTAGAATGTAACACTCGAAACAAGAATTGTGAAGAAGATCGCTCATTTCTATCAAAAGAATGTCTCAAGTCCAGCTCTAAATACCATAAGCTTTCCCCTTATGTAAATGACCACTTATGTAAGCTCACTCAACTTGAAATCATATAGGGCTTTTGCGGGAATGTAATGAAGGCTTTTGGGTCAAGGAAGGACTTGTTGGAATATGATGGTTTCATCTTTCCTTAAACACTCCATTTTCTCTTTTCAGCTCGTACTTTCTTGACTCTTTGAGTCATTTTCTTCTTCCTTGGGGGAACTAGAGAGATTTAATGCCACTTTTTCTTGATCATGACAATCATTTTTCTCCTTTTCTATTAACTCCATGCCTTTCATCTTTGTTTTCTTTGAATCCCTTCAACTTTCTACTTTATTCACTTTCTTTTTGACATTTTTCTTTTTTTTTTGGCCTTTCTTCCTTTTCTTTGCCTTCCCTTTTATTCATCTATTTTTCTTCTTTGTACCTTTTATCACTTTCAAATTCCTCATCTCCCCCAAACTTATGCTTTCTCCAATTTTCTATCAAGAATGCTGAGGAAAGATCGAGTGCCAAGAGAGGGTCATTATAAAATGATTAAAGGCTTGTAATGTGGTTATTGAAAGAAAAAGGGCTTCGGCTCGAAGGGGTTGACTAGGGATATCACATTGGTAGGCTATGGAAGCTTTCAAGTTTCAAATTGGATCAAGAAGAGCCTAAAATCGTTTCTCAAGTCGAGCTACACTTAGAATTTCGCCTAGACAAACATTCAGGTCAAGTTCTAGACTTATTGGCACGGGAACTTGGACTTGCAATTCAATACCTCACCTCTCAAGCTGCTGGATTGTTAAAGTGAACAGAGTCGAGAGCCCACAACAACCCTAACTAAGATTGAAAATCACAAATGGCTGGAATGAACCACTCGATGATTGTTTAAGTCAACACAAGAGTCTAAAGGTCACAACTAAAAAAATTTTATGCCAACAACTTTGTTTCTAACCGTAAGGTCGAAGGTAAATGTGTTAGTGCCAAGTGAAGCCTGCTTGAGACACTTTTATTCATTACTACTATATCTACCAAAACATAAAAGAAAACGGACTCAATCCCTTAAGAAGGTTATCACGCCATCTATCGTTGGGAAGAGCCACCTGATTCACACAATATCCACCTTTGGATCAATCAGGGCTTTTGACGTTGTTGGGACAACTCGTTTCCTTTTGGGAAAGGGGTATGTTAGAAATTGAAGAGTCACCACCTAACAAATTAAGGTGCGTTAGGACACCTACTAAGGGTCATTATAACACATATTTGAATAACCAGAGATTGGGTAAGGGCTTAAAATTACTTCAAGGGGAAGGTGTTAGGCACCCCTCAAAGTCCACAACTGTGGTTCCCGAGCAAACAATCTTTGTGAATTTAAACAAGTAGCAAATAAGCTTAAACAAATAAAGGTTTTGAAAAGATTCGCAGTCTAAGCACACATGTGAAGTAAAGTTTTAGAAGATTTAAAGTCTAAGCACATATATAAGGTTTTGAAAGATTTACAGTCTAAGTACACATGTGTAAGGGATAGGGGAGTCCTAGGCTGTTTATCCTATAGGATCACATCAGTACAATGCCCAGTAATCACTCCTCAGAAAGGGGCTACACGTGGAATTAGCGCACCGGTCATCATATCCATATCTACCCTTTCCCACCCCTTAGCGGTTATTTAAGCAAGTGCTGTTTAACGACCTCTATGCGTGCTTTTACCCGTCCCTTCTTAATGGTCCTGGAGGATATTAGGACCTTTACCTATAGGCAGTTCTAGACAGACCCCTAAGCTTTAAAAGGAGAAGATACTTGGCGACATGCAAGAACAAACAGGTTTTTAGCAAATAAAGGCAGGAAAGAACAATTAAGAGGCTCAGATTTACCTCCACATATAATGCATGTAAAGGGATCCCGGGCAGTGCTCACACCCAGATTTCACCACCATAACTTAGTAGTGCAGTGTGGAAGTGCCAGCTCCAATGCATCAGAGTTCAGAGGTATCTCATAGGGATCCCTAAGCAGTCACACATTGGAGGGGCAGAACTTAAGGACCTAAGAGTAGAGTGAGAGTGCTTGACATAGTTTTGAAAGGGTTTTAGTACGAAAGCAATGTGAAAAGAGACTTAGTATTAATAGTTTTGTAAATAAGAGAGTTGTTTAGTAAAACAACTTTTGAAAACAGTTGTGTAATTAAACAAACAGCAGGTCAGTCAAACAAGTTCAGCAACACTCAGAGAACAAACCTTCACACAGGGTTAATTGGGGATTGGGAAAAAATAGAGCATGTATGGTGAACACATAACAGGCAGAAGTCCGTTGCACTTGGTGCGAATAGTAACACATAGATTCAGGAGTACTAATTAGACATAGTTACAGAATCTGAAATGCTTAGGGGATTCAATAGAGTATAGGATTTCATACTAAATATGATTGAGCATTAAGACAACTTAGAATAACAAATCAATAGGCGCATACTAAAACCAGGCAATAGTACACAAGCATTAAAAAATAGGGTAAAGTCAGGTTACTGATTCATAAGAGCACACTGACCCTAAATAGGTAAGACATAACTAGAACACTTAGATGAAGCAAAGAGGTCAATTACATGTCGAACAGCAAAACCATAGGTAGAAGCAGACTAGAAACATGATGAACTGAAGTAGCAAAAGAAATATATTATTTTTGAGACTTGAATTGAAATAATAACATACAAGTAAAGAAGATAGTAAACACAAAAGTGAAGGATAAGAGAGCACAATAATTAGCCTTGGCTTACAGCCGGCTGATTCAGAACAATAGCAAGTAGCAAAGAAAGAAAGCAGAAAGCTTTGAGTGTGAGAGATAGTTTTTGAACCAATGTGTTCGTGTGTTGGTGTTAATGAGAGATCATGTATATATAGTTTGAAACTAGGTAGAACAATAAGGTAAGAATCAAAGTCAAGCACTAATTATGGGGACTCAGAATCAATCAGTATAAAATCAATATAAGTACTCCTCAATTAAGGGAGTTAACTTCAAACGGTAAAGACAAATAAGGAAGGTCATCACATAAGACTGGAATATAACACATAAGGAAATACAACATAGTAAGTATAGAACAAGTAATTTGGCTAGGTACATAATATTCTAATTAAGGAAAGACTTGTAAGAATCGATTGACAGTGTAGTCAATCACATAATAAGGAAAGAAAATAACTTATAGTTTAGAAATCAGTAGAGAATAAAGGATATCAATCACAGGGAACCAGGGATTCCAATAGAAGGCAATATTAACTAAAGGAAAGTACCACAAATGATCGGAAAATATAGGCAGGGAGAATCAAGAAATCAGAAACCCTATGAAGCCTGGTAAAGTAAAAAATCAAACAAAATTAGGGATTCAAACTATAACATAGTACTGATTAGGGGGATTAACACAAATTTCTGAGAACAAGCGAGATAAACACATCGTATGCAAAAAGAAGAAAGAATAAGAAACCCTAATAAGCCAAATAGGGTAAAAATCACAAAAGCACAGAACGTTCATGAGAAACAGGCACACATACAGATTAAACGAACAAATTATCAAAGACAAACTCAAAACCCAAGATTAAGACTAAAAGACTTAGGGTTTTCAACATAATGAATCAGATAAAAATGAAAAAACTTAAAATAACCGTTTAAACATAGTAAGAGTCATAGAATAATACTGAAAATCAGAGGGAAAGTCATTTTTGAAAAGGGGTTAAGAAACCCTAGTTTTGAAGATGAAGAAACTTTTTAAAAATCGGGAAGATTCTTAGGGAAAACAGTAAAGATAACTCAAAATATACTCAGATCTATTGCAGATCTGAAGAGTCAAGAGATGAGTTAGGGTTTCAGTGAGAGATAACCCAGAGATAGAAAGATTCCGGCTTAGAAGCCATGGATCTAGCTGGAAAATAGAAATGTCTTACTCGAACGGCCAAGGGTGGCCTGAGAACGGCATGAAAAGACCATAGGTGTGAGCTGAATAACTGTTGGTCCCTTGAGGACCTCAGGGTAGCAGGAATCCGGCATGTGAGGGAGCCATGGAGGCTAGGGGTGGTGGTGGAACCACCATTGTTACCGGCGAGCCAACGGCCGACGAGAGGAGAGTAGGGTTTAGACGAGAGAGCTTGAGAGAGATGAGAGGATATAATGGCGGAGAGTGATGAGAGAAATGAGAGAATGAGGGTTTGGGGAGAGGGGTTAGGTCTTTTAGGTTAATTAAGGAAAGAATGAATCTGGGCCGTTGATCAAAATTGATCAATGACCGAGATTAAATCAGGTCTGGACCGGGTAATTTAGTAGATTGGGCCCTGGTATTGGGCTAATTTAATTAGGGTTTGGGGCTGGTTTAGTTTAGGCTAGAATTGAAATGAAATTAGGCTATTTGTTAAATACCCAATTAAATTAGTTAAAATAATTTTTAAAAATAGCTAATAATCATAAAAAATGAATTTCATGCATAGAAAATAATTTAAAATGATTACTTAGTGTGAGCATGTGATTTTTGCTCGCCGTATCGTCCTATAAAAATCCCAATAAATCAATTGATTTTATGAATATTGATTGATTCTTCAGTGATTAATTGTGAATTATCTGCATTGCTTGCATATACATAATTCATCTTTCAAAATCATTGAAATTCTGCATTATGAAGTTATTGGTTATAATTATTTAAATGGTAGACAAATGACGAATATCTAACGTAATGCAGTTTTTTTTAATAAATAATTACTACAGAAATTAATTATCTTTTATTCGATAAAACACGGATTGAATTAGGAATATAGAATTGGTCGTGTCATTCTTGATTAATCTATAAATAAATAAGGATTAAGTTAATTACTACATTCCTTGGTTTTAAATTAGAGTTGAAATTAACTAATTGATTTTTAGTTAAATAAA